>CABHPH010128348.1:6039-21250 GCA_902168325.1 Peromyscus nudipes
CTGTCAATAAACAACCCTGCCAAAATCAACATGCGTTTGACCCAATCACACTTCCCATCTAAATGGAATGATAAAGAATGCACTTTCTATGTGTGTGAATCAACATTATGTCATTATCAACATCAGTCAACATTATGTCACCGAGATCCATCCATGCTGTGGTGTAGAGCATTGCCCCGTTTATCTTAAGATATACTATTTCGTTACATGATAATGGCTTTATATTAGTAAACTACACTTGATTTATTAATTTCCTGCTGATGAAATTGAAAACTAAGCTGCTTCCCACATCCTTGCATAAGTCTTTCACAGCTTTTCGAAGACAAAAGCACAGGGAGACAGTCCTGGGTGAAAGGTCTACTTGCTCAACACTAGTTGACATTGTCAGCGTTCCAAAGTGGTTATACTCCCAGCAATACACAAGTTCCATTACTTCATAAATTACCAGCTGTTGTCAGCCTATTGGATCTTAGCCTTTCTAGCGGGTCTACACTAGGACATTACAGTGTTTACCATGACTGGTGTTTGTTGTGACTTTACGCACTAAGAGGCTACTTGGATATTCACTTTTAGGAAATGCCTGTTCAAGCCTTGATCTGTTTCGCAAGTTATCTTTCTGGATATATTGTTTCTGGATAAAAAGTCCTTGTGGAGTAGCCGTATTCTCCCAACCAAGCCTGGCCTGAATGCCTACCTGTAAAGCAGCTCATTCTGGTATCATGGATGGGAATCACTGAGATCCTGAAGGAATCTCCCCTGGGGCTCACTCTTTGGTGTGGTTTGAAATCGCTTTGGGAGTACGTGATGCAAAGGAAGAACTGGTGAGGGAGGAATCTGAGTCGACCAAGTCCTACACTAACAGTGTGTAGAAAAGAACGTGAAAAGTCACATGGCCCCATGAAGTGGTTTTTGACTTAGAGACCTCAGAAGGACCAAGGAGATGGCCTTCAGTGTTGAAGAGCATCTGAAGAGGTTCTGAGTCCATTGGAATCAGGCTTCTCGTTGGTTATTTGTTGTTGTGACAAAATACCAAACAAACATGACCTAAGGGGAGAACGATTTATTCTGGTTCATGGTTCAGGAGATACAGCTCAAAGTGGCAGGGGAGGCGAGCAGTAGGCCTGAGTCACAGGGGTAGTGACACATGCCTCCGTCACAGCGCAGCTTGCTCATGTCTTGTTCAGCAGGACACAGAGAGCAAGCCGAAGAGGACTTGGTTACAAAGGTCAAAGTCTATGCTCCTAGCAACCTACTCTCTCCAGATAGACCCCCACCTGCCAGAGAACCCACAATTGCCCAAAGTGGCCATCAGTGGGGAACCAAGTATCCACAGACATGAGTCTGTAGGGGGCACTGCAGTGCAGAAGGGTACCTTGGAGCCTGTAGGGGGCACTGCAGTGCAGAAGGGTACCTTGGAGCCTGTAGGGGGCAGTGCAGTGTAGAAGGGTACCTTGGAGCCTGTAGGGGGCACTGCAGTGCAGAAGGGTACCTTGGAGCCTGTAGGGGGCAGTGCAGTGTAGAAGGGTACCTGGATCATGGAAAGGAGTTGCTGCGGCTTTAAAGCACCTATGTTGGGCAGGCACTGAATGAGCAAAAAGAGAGAGCTGGTGAGACTTGGGGTCTGGACGAGATGGAAAAGAAGGGAGAAGGAAACGGTGGCTCTGGGGCTGCAGAGGTCCTGGCTGCTCCCTAGGGCTCCCTGCAAACCAAGGACATCTGGCATCTTAATCCTAAATCCCACCCTACTTGTTGCCCCAGATGGCTATCTTCAAGAACAGGGGTCTTGGGAGGAAGCGACTGCTCTTCATGTAGTCTGAGATCTTCTTCAGGCCCTGTGAGGGAGCAGGAGGAACAGGAGCTCAGGTCAGTGGCTCCTGGGATAAGCAGCCCCACGCCAGGAGCAGCTTTCCCCACAGGCTCGAGGATTAGAGTTCTGGATAGGGAGCTATCTCTTCAGTTTCCTATAAAGACTCTGTGCAGCGACGGGCTTTGGACCCATATAGATTATGCTCATGCTCAGAAAACCCACTTGATCCTTCAAGATCAGTCTCACTGTGTCTACATGTCAGCAAAAGCTGAGGTCCAGAGGGGTGAGGTGGCTTCCTCCTGCCCACACAGCTAGTCCATGGGACAGGGCCTGAGTCAGCTGCCTCTAGGGCTCCCATTCTGTGCCCTCTCTGCCCAGTCCAGTCCCCTCCTGTCCTCCTGCAGGAGACCCTGTCACCCCCAGTCTTCACAGACACGCTCCTTTTCCACAGGGAACATCCCCCTGGCTGGTTTACACAGGAACTGCCTGTAACAGGACAAGGAGGTCCAGAACAGGCCAGTGCAGCAGAACAGAGAGCCCAGCCCCCAGCCAGTGACCTCCCTGGCAAACCCTGGACGAAATGCACAAGGGAGGAGGGGCAGCTTGGAGTGCTGCTGTGGGATGTTCTGTATGGCAAATGTGTTGCTAATAAAACACTGATTGGCCAGTGGCTAGGCAGGAAGTATAGGCGGGACTAACAGAGAGAATAAAAAGAACAAGAAGGCAGAAGGAGTCACTGCCTGCCAGCCGCCGCCAGGACAAGCAGCATGTAAAGATGCCGGTAAGCCACGAGCCATGTGGCAAGGTATAGATTTATAGAAATGGATTAATTTAAGATATAAGGACAATTAGCAAGAAGCCTGCCACGGCCATACAGTTTGTAAGCAATATAAGTCTCTGTGTTTACTTGGTTGGGTCTGAGCGGCTGTGGGACTGGCAGGTGAGAGAGATTTGTCCTGACCGTGGGCCAGGCAGGAAAACTCTAGCAACAAAGTGCTGAGCAGCTCTAATCACTCCTGAAAGTAGCAGTCCAACCTGTTCTATGTGCAACCTCAGGCCCATCTCACTGTGCCCCAAGCTGCCTCATATCCAGCCCTGCTACAGAGGACCATGCAAAGAGACGCTGGGTGTGTTTTGTTCCATCCTACCAGGAGAGCCTGCTCAGATACTTCCTACAGTGTTCAGAGACCTAGAGCTGACTGTTATCAAGGAGCAGGTGGAGCAGGCCGTGGGCTGCAGCCCTCAGCTCTTCCATCCTTCCCTATCATGAGCACACCGTTCTGGTACACTTCAAGGCCACTGTGTGGGGACCAGAGCCAGAGCTGATGAGAACTAGCTGAGATGTATCCCTTGCTATAAGGAACAGATTCCAGACTACAAACCCGTTGTTCTGCTGCCTGCAGTTGTCAAGTCTCTAAAAGAACAGATTCTGTGGGTGCTGAGGAGACTCTGGGGGACCCATGACTGGCTGCGCAGTGAGGGCCAAACTTCGATCCCAGCACCCAGTTGGTACCATGTCTGTTATGTCCATAGCTCTCTGCTACTCAGTCTCTGAACAGAGTTCTTTCCATGTCTCATTGGGTCTGACACTGAGCTTCATATAGAGGAGAAGGCCAGTGAATAGGAATGAAAATAAGTAGATGAATACAAATGGCTTTATGGAGACACGGGGAAGAAGAGAGGGAAGGAAAGTCCCACACCATGCAACACTTCAGGAGAAAACCTGAATAGGGCCCACATACACCCTCAAATCTAGCACCAAAAAACAGCCCTAGGGTTTGGCATGGACTCCGATGGGGTGAAGCATTCTGAGGATCAGGTGTAAGTATTGTCTACACACACAGCTATTTCACACAAATCCTGCCATGCCTCCCTCTCTGAATGCCTGTGGCTTACACACTCCTGCCACGTTCTTCCTTCTCCACAGCAGCATCCTGGGCTAAGAAGCTTAGAGAGCACAAGGGCCCAAGGCTCTTCCTTTTGACACAAAATAGGAACACAGCTACTGCCTGCTGAACTCTGAGGCCAGACAAAAAAGGGAGTCGGGAGCAGCCTCTGCTAGTGAGGGACTTACCCTCTGTAGTCTGTTTCCTTATCTATCCAATGGGACTCACAATTCAATCTGCCCTGTAAGCCGATCATAATGATCAATTTCACTCAATAAATAAAAGATGCTAAGCACAGGTTCTGCCAGAAAGCAAGCACTCAATAAATGCTACTGTTTTTTGCTGGTGTTTTTTTTGTTTTGTTTTGTTTTGTTGGGTTTGGTTTGGTTTGGTTTGGTTTGGTTTGGTTTAGTTCGGTTTTTCGAGACAGGATTTCTCTGTATAGTTTTAGTGCCTGTCCTGGATCTCGCTCTGTAGACCAGGCTGGCCTCGAACTCACAGAGATCTGCCTGACTCTGCCTCCCAAGAACTGGGATTAAAGGCGTGCACCACCGCCACCCAGCTGCTGTTTTTAATATAGTTCCAGGACTAAGGACCTATCAGGGAAAGGAAGGACATTGAAGAAGAAAGAAGATTAGGAGCATCACCTCAAAGCGAGATATGAAGTCCTTCAGGTTTGGGAATGCTTCCAAGCACTTGGGTTCAAATACTTGGTTCCTCTCAAGAACATCATAAGCAATGAAATCCACAAAGGTGATCTGCAGGAAGCCGACAGTGAGTGCGCTGGAATCTGGTAACCTGGGAAGAACGGCAGTTCCTCCTCCTCCCTCTCTTTACCTTGTCCCCTGCAAACCATGGCCGCTTGCCCAGGAACTCGGAATAAAGCCTCATCATTTCTGGGAGTTGCTCCAGGTACCCTGGCTTCAGCTTCTCCTACAACAGAAAACACTGTGACCACCCTCAGTCACAAGATTGTGGGCACAGGCTGGGCCTATAGGGTTGTGAAGACCTCATCTGGGCAGAGGTGCAACCACCTTCCCGAGGCTGGGCCTGGGTTAATTCAGGCTTTAATTTATTATGTCACCACTGATTAGATCCTATAGGCACCAGATCCTGTATCAGAGACGATGAGAAGGCACACAGGCGCATACTGTCCCTGCGATTCACCACCGATGTTCAGAATCACTCTTGTGGGTCACACTCAGGACTGTGTGGGCAGGCTGGGGACTCAGATATTAGGCAGAGAGCAACTAAAGCGTTCTGGACAAGAAGTTGAATGTTCTCCATAATAAAGTGACAGGAGAAGGGCAGGACTTCGGTGCAGTTCCAAAAAAGGTGAAGTGAATTTGAGAGGGTGGAAGGAAACAAGAGAGGGTTGGTTGGCTGTGAATTGCCTACTGGGAACATCTGCCTATCACCATGGGCATCCTGGACCTGGCTCTGGGAATCTGGTTGGAAACAGTCCCCAGGTGATGACACTCTTCTGTGTCCAGGTTGCACCACTTTCTCTCCTTGTTTGAGTGTATACAAAGCTGTGATGATTTAAGCCAAGTGAAAGACATAACCCAGGGCAGTAATGGGTGCAGAGAGCTGAGGGATTCTAAATACAGTCTTTACCACCCAGGTACTCATGCTCACTGTGGAGGTTTGCTCTGTTTGCTAAAGGCAGAGAAGTTCAGTAGGAGTCTCATTCGACAAGACTCTGAGGTTTGAGGATCACTCTGTGGGCAGGTGTGTGTGTGTGTGCGCGCGCTTGCACGCGCTTGCACGCACATGTGCGGAAGGGTTGGTTAAGTTTTGGTATTTTTGATTTTGAGACAACCTCTTGCTATATAACCAAGAAGGCCTTAAACAGTCCCATCTCATCCCCCAGGCTGTACCATGTGACTCCACTGCAGTCCAGAACACCTTTTTTTTTTTTTTTTTTTTTTTTTTTTGGTTTTTCAAGACAGGGTTTCTCTGTGTAGCTTTGCGCCTTTCCTGGAGCTCACTTGGTAGCCCAGGCTGGCCTCGAACTCACAGAGATCCGCCTGGCTCTGCCTCCCGAGTGCTGGGATTAAAGGTGTGCGCCACCAACGCCCGGCTCAGAACACCATTTATAGGTGAGCAGCACTAAGAAGTTTAGATGTTAAACACACAGAGCAGATGAGAAGGCAAGAGGACAAACTTCTGTTCCCCCACCTCATCCAGCCCAGAGAAGGACTCACAAAGTCAGGGTTATAGCAAAGCCTGGCTAGCACCATGCGGTTGTCCATAAGTTGATTCTCCAAAATATCCACACGAATTCTCTCCTCTTCTGTCTCCCCACCTGCAGCACACACAGCACACAGGTTCACTCTCAGCATCCCACCAGACAAAGCCCAGGAGGTTGTCCCCCATCCCCCACTCTGGAGCTGGCCCCACTCACACAGGTTGTGCTTGCGGGCAAGGTAGCGCAGGATGGCGTTGCTCTGGGTGATCTTGTGTGATCCATCAATTAAATATGGCAGCTGGATAGACAAGCAAGGATGGTCAGATGGGATATGAAGTCCCAGAATCCCTTCCTTGGGTGAGGACAGAAATGGGGTACTCAATGTGCCTCACATGGAAAACTTTCCATGAACACAACACACACTGAGTGGAAGAGCTGGGATATAGCCCATCCCAGAAAGATGATGTGGGAAGGGGTGGGCAGGAGAGAACACAACTCCTGGTCTGTGCAAAATATGGATACCATCACCTTCTCCAAACCTCCCCTTCCCAGCACCTACATTGGGAAAGTCCAGGCCCAGCTTGAATTTCTCGTTCAGCCATTGGCTTTGGTCATAGTCAGGAGCTGTGGTGGACAAGATAATATGAAATCAAAGGACCCATGTGTTCAATCCCCTTTCCCAAGACCCTCCCAAGGAGTCAGAGACAAAGCTCTCTGAAGTGGTAGACCTGCAAGCTGACTCCTGCAGTCTCACACTTCAAGGATGAAGATGTTTGTAAGGGCTGTAGGCTCCTTCATCATCACTAAAGCTTATAAAAGATTTAGCCAAGTGCTAAGGAAATGGAGCCCAGTTATATATACAGAGGACCCACTAATCTTTCCTCAGCATCTTCCATTGGTAGACCCAACCACACAATTAAGGGTTCTGGAAAGGACATAGTCTAGATCCAACAAGAAGAGGAAGAGCTGAGCAACAAGGGGTCTAGGCGTGGGCTTCTGGGCACCAATGGGCAAGAGTTGGGCAGGAATCTGGCTAGGAAAGTGCAGTCACCGTCGCCCATGGCGTATCTCTTCTCCTCATAGCTTGAGTCTGTGTACTCCAGGAGCATGCGGATGGCATGGGCCAGCTGTGAGAGACCACCAGAGAGGGTGAGATTCTTTACTCCCTCCAGATGAGTACCCACCTCCCTGTCCTAATTTTGCCATCTCCATGCATGGACGGACACACACACACACACACACACACACACACACACTCCTGCAAGAGCATGCCTCCACAGATTGTCGTCCGGCAGACAATCCTCCTCGGCAAACCCATCTACTACATGTGTCCTTACCCCTCCTCCAAGTTCTACTCTGCATTCAGACCCCTCACTCACCCCGCGGATGTCCCAGTAACCCAGGGTCATGGGCATGGTGCTGTGGTCTGAAAGAATAGGCTCAGTGTCAGACTAGGAGCAAGACTTGGCTTTGTCAGGTCTTCAGACCGCCCTTCCCCACCCCTAGTTTCGACCAATACCAGAGTCCAGGGGGAGGGCCAGGCCAACCTCGCAGGGACGGCTGAGAGCCAATGCAGCCTGAGCTCAGATACTGTGTGGTGGTTTGGCTGGACGCCTAAAGCAAAAAGCAGGACTGGACTCGCCTGCTCCTGGTTAGTGGCTCCACGCTCTTTTTGTTGTGGGGCTGCCTAGAGATGACAATTCAGAAGGCCTTGAACCCTCACAAATGTGTCCAGAGGGCAAAGTTATCTCTTGTATTGTGAGTACATGAAAAATGAAGAACTGGAAAACATGATAATGTATATATATTCACGCATGCAAGATAAGTCTTTCTAATGGAACTTACACAATTAGGTGTGTGTGTGTGTGTGTATGTGTGTGTCCTGGATCATGTAGTAAATGTATCTATTTTTCCCGGTTTTTTATTTTGAGAAAATTCATAACAGAAAAAGTACACGTATCTCCTATGTACCCTAGCTGCTCCTTTGTTCAGGTCCCTCCCTCAACCTCGGTCCTTCCTAGCCCAAGATCTCATTTTCTTTCTCTCCAACATCATCCTGGGGTTGAGTAAGACATTGAGGAGCTGTGATTTATAATCATTTCTGTTGTGCCGACTCCCAGCCAGGCCGTTCATGTGGACCTGTAATTTATGACAATTGACGGAACATATTTCTCTTTACAACGCTTGAAAACCTTGTCCCAAATTCCTGAGAAACAACTATTCTTTGTCTTTTTTTTTTTTTTTTTTTTTTTTTTATGGTTTCAGAGTCTGGGCTTCGAACTCTGGGTAACCCAGGCCGGCCATGAATTAGCCTCAGTTCTCCTGCCTCAGCTCCCAAGTGCTGAAATTAAGGGCATGCAGCACCATGCCTATCTCTCTTAGAATGTACCATCAACTCATTCCAATCTTGATTTTTTTTTAAATGTTTTATGTTTGGTTTTATTTGGTCATGTTAAAACGCAGCTAAAGAAGAGGAAACTTCCTCAAATTTGTGAAATCATTGTACTGATTTTCTTTAGAACTGATTTTTATTAACTTGCAAATCTCAGTAACACTGGGGCGCAAGATTCCAGCCACAGAAAGCGCCCTTCGTGTTCTAGAGACCCTGCGAAGGCCGCCTGCTGTGGGGGGGTACCCTTGTTAGTCCTCTAGAGTTCCTGTGAACCAGGCACTATTAGGGTCACCAGGCAGTCCTAAGAGGCAATGGTGAGCTGGTAGGCCTGACAGCCAAAGCAAGTGTGACTCCAGCTTTATGGGGACCACACAGGGCCGCGCAGGGACCTCACTGGGGAACACTGCAGATAATGGAGGTAGGTTCCCCAGACTCCTCAACACAGCACAGCCACTGCCAGACAGGACAGTCAGGCCAGCCTCAGGGACAGTCACGACAGGAGGCCACTCTGTTGAAGGAAAAGAAGGAGCTGCGGCTTTAAAAGGCAAGAATGGGACAGGTTTCAGGGGACAAGAAAGGGGCAGGTAAGATCTTAGAGTCAGTTAGAGAAAGGAAAGAAAGGAAGAGAAGGTGGAGCCAGGGCGGCAGGGGAGTGGCTGCTACTGAGGACCTCCAGCATCACAAGGAAAATGAGCTTTTCACCCCCACTCAGGTCCTGTTGAGGACCTAGTTGTTGTCCCAAGTGTCCATATTCAGTGGCCATCTTTGTGAGCACAGGTCTGAAAGGAGCAACTGGTCTTTGTGCAGACAGCGATCTGCTCCCGGCTCTGTGGGTGAGGAGATAGCAGGAGCGGAAAGCCGTGTCCCCAGGGGGTCTCATAGCTCCACTCTAGGAACAGCCGTTCCCTGTGGACTCTAATGCAGGCTCTCTGGAAAGCAAATTCTTCAATTTCCTGTAAAGAAAGGGAGAGTGTGGAGGATGTGGAGGGGTTATACCCTAGAGATTCAAAAAACTCACGTAACAATCCTGCAGGATCTCTCCCACCACGACTAGCTATCAGCAAAAGCTGAGGTCCAGAGGGGTGAGGTGCCTTCCTCCCGCTCACACAGCTAGTCCATGGGACAGGGCCTGAGTCAGCCTCCTCTAGGGCTCCCATTCTGTGCCCTCTCTGCCCAGTCCAGTCCCCTCCTGTCCTCCTGCAGGAGACCCTGTCACCCCCAGTCTTCACAGACACGCTCCTTTTCCACAGGGAACATCCCCCTGGCTGGTTTACACAGGAACTGCCTGTAACAGGACAAGGAGGTCCAGAACAGGCCAGTGCAGCAGAACAGAGAGCCCAGCCCCCAGCCAGTGACCTCCCTGGCAAACCCTGGACGAAATGCACAAGGGGGAGGTGGGAGGGGCAGCTTGGAGTGCTGAGCAGCTCTAATCACTCCTGAAAGTAGCAGTCCAACCTGTTCTATGTGCAACCTCAGGCCCATCTCACTGTGCCCCAAGCTGCCTCATATCCAGCCCTGCTACAGAGGACCGTGCAAAGAGACGCTGGATGTGTTTTGTTCCATCCTACCAGGAGAGTCTGCTCGGATACTTCCTACAGTGTTCAGAGACCTAGAGCTGACTGTTATCAAGGAGGCAGGTGGAGCAGGCCGTGGGCTGCAGCCCTCAGCTCTCCAGTCCACCCTTCCCGTAGCCATGCCAATATTTGCACAATCACCAGGGTATTCCTGTATCAGAACCAAAACCAACGAGAATCTGAGAGAGCAGAACATTTGATGGAGAGAAGACTCCAGACCGCAAATCTGTTGTGCTGACGCCTCCAGTACCCAAATCTCTGTACATATCAGCGGACTCTGGAGGACCCACGATTGGCTGTGACGTGAAGGCTACTGTGACTCCCAGTAGCCAAGTGATGCCATGATTTGTCTGCCTCTTGCTCTCTGCCGTACTTAGTCGCTGGATGGAGGGTCATCTTTGCATGGCTCACTGGGCTTCATACAAAGATCACTTAGTATCAATAAGAATAGGTACATAACCCTATCTCTCAGATATAAAACAAGACACCCAGAGAAGGAAGGAAGACAAGCTTGAGAGTAAAGGAAACTGGGCTCCTACATGTCTACTCAATGCTAGCACCAACTATATCCCTTGGGTCTGAGTGCTTCTCAGTTAGGGATATAAATCAGTAAGGTATTCTGTAGAGGGAGTATGAATACTAGCTGTCCTGTGAACCTGTGCCTAGCTTGTCCCCCACAATCTGCAGCCAGCCCCATTCACACATGCTGAGCTTGGTACAATGTAGCAGAAGATGGCGCCATTTTAGGTGATCTTGTGACTGGCCATAGCAAGCGGTGCCTCAACCATGGGATGTGTCTGGCCTCTGCCTCACCTGCATAGGGGGAACTTCCTGCCTTGGTTTGGACTTGTTTTCTCTCTCTTTTTCCCATACTTGAGATATAACTTCATCTAAGGACAGAAGTGCCAGACAGAGCGCACAGGCAGGGAGCTTGTCTCTTGCTCCCCCGAGGGCCCTTCCAGATAGCATAGCCCTGAACAGAGAAGGACTACAAGTGACCACTGTCTTATCACAAAATAACTAGGCCCTTTGTTCTTCTAGAAGCCCTTATCCAGAAATAACCTTGTGACTTTTCAACAAGAAATACAAAAACACACAATCTCTCTTAGTTTAGTTAGGTGGTATCAGTTGACCTTGAACCCAAGTAACACCACTCTCCCATCCCAGAACTCCATACTTCAACCCCACCAAGCTGTGCTTCCTTCCTTGGGGTGTTGATAAGGTCTGGCTTGAGGGCAATTTGACTCAACACTTCTCTCTTGAACCCCTTTCTCTTCTCAAACCCCATAACTCAACAAAGAGGAAGCTCCCTAGGGAATGGAGGGACCACAGATAAAAGGAAACTGAGATCTCAAAAGACTCCATGAATCAGAACTCTCCCCATAAGAGAAGATGAACAGGGGACAGGACCTTGCAGATGTAGTCTCTAGCTCCTGACTCTTATCTACCCAGAAATGAAACGAGTCCTGCCATAGGATCTGACAGTCATAATATTCTGCCTAAGCATATGGGGCAACACATACATATATACACACATGTATAACATATATGTATGTGTGTGTATACTCATGAACTTCAAATTTCTTTTGAGTATGTATTCAGAAAAGGAAGTAGTATGTCATACAGTAATTTTTTAAGGAACTAATTACTAACAGTCTAATTTCCACAGTAACTGTAGCATTTTATATTCCTAGGGACAAAGTAAAAAAAGCCTTCCAATTACTCCACATAATCAGCAAGTCTGCCATCTTGACCATGGCTAATCTGATGTGTGGGAGGCATATCTTCAATGTAGTTTCATTTTATGTTTCTCCAATGATTAGTGATTTTGAGCAACTTTTATGTGCTTATTGGCAATTGTACATCTCCTCTAGAAAAATGCCTATTCTCCTCTAGAAAAATGTCTATTCAAATCTTTTACCCAGGTTTGAGGTATTTGGTCTTCTCTTCGTTACAGTAACTTGCATGTACAGGTATATTCAATAGAACACAGCCAGACCAATTCATTATGTGGTTTGACATCCAGCAGAGGTATTAAAAATGAACCAGGGAAGGATGGGGAGATGACTCCGTCTACAAAGTACCTGTATGCCATGCAAGTACAAGGGCATGACTTCAGTCCTTTGCACAGGTCAAGCCAAGTGCTGCTGTGATGAATTTATAATCCCCAGGCTGGGGAGATGGAGACTCTCTGGACTTACTCTGTAAACAGCTTACCAAAACCAGTGAGTGCCAGGTTCTGTGAGAGATCGTGTCCCAACAAGTAAGGAAGAGGGAGCTTGAGGGAGATACCTGATTTCAACCTCTGACCTCCACATACAGATGCACCCACGCACGCACACACAAGGTCAGGAACTATTGACCATTATTCATGGAAAGTATTTTCTAACTTCTGTCTTCTTAACTTTTATATACTTCCATTAACTTATCTTTTTTCTGATGTTGTTGCATCTGTATTTAAGTGAGTGTTTAATAAAAGCTGGCTTCTTAAAGGTTTTTGATGCTACCAGATTAATCAATACTTCTCTTCAGTGAATAAAGGAAATAATCTCTTACCTTACAAGCTTTACCTTTTAATTAATCCCTTATTTCCCAGTGACCTCACATCCTGCCTATGAGTGCTCATTTCTTAACTGTTGTAGTAGCAGCAGCTGGAACTTGGCATAAGGATAATGCTCTGCAGGGCTGTCCTCCAACCTGTTCCTAGTTACAGGTAGGTCGAAGGAAGTGCTTGACAAAGGCCAGAATCCAGGATCTGGCTACCACTGAGGACCCTGCTCACTGGGTGCTTCTTCAGTGAATCCAGCTCCTTTGTGGGTGACCTGACAGCACCCCTAGTCACACACTGCTGCTCTGGGGCCTAGGAAAGCAGACCGCCCACCTCCAGTTGCTCAAGGCCAATTGCAGTCTCTTAAGTGCTTAGGTGTGAGAGGGAGGGCCTCTGGGTCAGACTACAACACCTCCACATGGAAAATCTTCTGTACCTCATTCTATGCCTTCTCAGGAACCATGGTTATTTCCAGAGCTCTTCCTCCAAACACTAGTACAAGAATCTCTGAAAGCAAATCTTCCACAATTTCCTGAACTTCAACAATGTGCCAGACACTGTTGGCACATCAACAAAGTCAGGCTCCTCCCTCAATGAGCTGATGATTGAATTTGTTCAAGATCCCACAACACAATCACCAACAGTAGGGGCTATTTATAGCAAAACATCTTGGAGAGAGAGATGACTTCCAGGTGAGGCCAGACATTGAACATGGAGCTTGCACACCCTCTGCCCATCAATCAGCCCGGCACCTCACTGATGCAAGTCTCACGGGTGCACATGGCCAATGGAGGTACTGCACACTGCAGGATGATGAATGAGGGACCCCTATAAGAATCCCAGGTGAACATCTCTCTCTTTTTAAAGAGATTTATTTATGTATGTATGTGCGTCTGCTTGCCTAAGTTTGTGTGAACCAAGTGTATGCAAGAGTCCAGGCAGGCAGCAGACAGCATCAGATTCCCTGGGGCTGGGGTTACAGGTCATTGTGAGCCACTGTGTGGGTGGTGGGAACACAATCTAGGTCCTATGCAAGAACAGGAAGCACTCTTAACAGATTAGCCTTATTAGCCTTAACAGATAAGCCCGTGTGCACGATCTTACATCCTGCCTGACTGAGAGCCCACCATCTGCCATGTCCCCATCACCTAACTGTCCTTATGAATAACAGAACAAAGACTGCACATCAATGTAGTCACTCCTGTGAATTCTAGGAAATAAGACAGGACACAGAGCAAATATGCCTCATACTTTACTAGAGATCAGACAAGGTTGGGCCATCCCAGTCTGGAGACCCAACCTGCATACCAGGCAGTATGGATCTTTGGACAACCGTGGAGAGTAAAGCCATCGTCTGAGCTGCTCAGAGTACAGTGAAGGTCTGTACTGATAAGAAACATGACAATACGATGTTTGCCAAGGATGGAGGTTTGAAACGTAGAGGCTTGAGTGAGCAGAGGCTGTGTGAAACGGGAGACAAGCATTCTTGTAGAGGGGAAGGTAGTGAAAACACAGAGGAAGAAACGGAAGGACTGATGCGGAGAAGTTACTGGAAGCTAGCTGCAGCCCAGTCAGTGTACAGGGCGCCGGGTGCATGACAGGTCTCCCTACCAGTACCAGCAGTGCAGGGTCCTACTTGTTACCCCACGTGGCCTGTTTTAAGTACACAGGTCTTGGGAGGAAGCGGCTGCTCTTCATATAGGCAGAGATCTTCTTCAGGCCCTGTAGCAGGAAGGAGAAAGAAGGATGTCAGGTGGGCAAACTCACTCCAGGAACACCTAAGAGACTTTAAAAGCCATATCTAGAAAATCCACCCAACCACCCTGCAAAACCAGTCCCACCATCACCATTCAGCAGGGATGCTGAGGTACCCAGAGATTAAGAAACTTCCTCATTCTCCCATGGCTAAGAGGCTCAGCCCAGCTCTGTGGCTGCCACTCTGCTCTCTATGCACTTCCCTCCTGCCTCCCATAGGGGGCACTGTCACTCCTGGCTGCCCTGACATACCTTTGATGAAAAGAAGCAAGGAGCCAGAAAACCAACAGGGCTGAGAACTTGCATGGGCTCAGAAGAGAGCCCAGGTCCTGCCCAGTGATTCAGCAAACCCTGAGTGTGAGTGGAGAGGGAGAGGGGGATGCAAAGCAGGGAGTGGCCAGCTCCAGCTGTTCCCCTGAAGCTGAGGCTTCTCCACTTGAGCCCTGAGCACTCTCCCTGAGCCCCAACCAACCTCATCTCTAGCTCTGAGGCAGTGGAGTATGTCCCAGGACACCTCAGCAAAAGTGCACAGATCATTTCTGAAGACCAACAGAGAGCCAGAGCTACCCCAACAAGCCACACCCATCTGTGCTCAGAACAAGGGCTTCTGTACTCCACAGACACCCCATTCCTCAGCCAGGCCACCTCATGCACACTCCCAAGGCCACTCCATGTGGACCAGAACCAGAGCTGGTGAGAACTAACTGAAAAATAAATGCATCCCTTTATGGAGAGTGGAGGAGAAGGAGAAACGCTGCCAGGCTGAGATCTGTTGCTGTATTAACCACTCCAACACAAATCTGAAAAATGTAGGTCTTGTTCGTGTCAAAGCAGAGAGTTCAGCCTGGCTACGAGTAACTGTGAGATGAGGGCCACCATTAATACCACGTGCATCTCTGCCCTGCCTACTGCCTCCAGCTGCACTCAGCCCCAGGATGGTGGGACATATCACATGTCCTGCTGGGTCTGACCCTGTGCCACACACACAAGAAAATTCCAAAGAATCTGAAGAAAAATAAAAGTATGACCTCATCTCATAGAGGAACATGAGATATGAA
>CABHPH010128349.1:0-25260 GCA_902168325.1 Peromyscus nudipes
TTCTTTACTCTGAAATAAACTGAAATTTTAAATTAAATCAGTGTTTTTGTCAGCATATGTATTTCCAAAAATTTAAGTATCATAAGCAAAGCTTCCTTTGATCCTCCTTTCTCTTCTACCCTTTACCTTCCTAAAAGAAGTCTAGTCTGCATTTGCTGTCTCTGTGGGTCTCCAGTTTACCTCAATATTCCTTACATCGCTCATTGACTACATCAGTTGATTAAATGGTACATAAATTATAAAGTTACTCTTCATTATACAGTTAGATACCTTAATACATAGCACATTTATAAAGTATGGTTTTGTAAGTAATTCTATTATGTATATATAGTACGTGGTCTTGGGTACATAATTCATTACATGATATTTTTTCACAGTTCAAACATTCAAATTTTAACATTTTTTGGTGGGGAAGGGGTACCAAGTTGTACATGTGGGATCAGAGGGAAACTTTCATACTTCTTGGTGGTTTTTCTATAAATGACTCATAATGGCTTCTTTATCTTGCCTTATTACAATGACAGAATGGATAGTCAGAGATGAGTAGCAGTGAGAATAGACACTGGAAGGGAGGCATTCCGGGGCTAACCATTCCCTAATGGTGTGTTGTGTCGGCAAATTTGCACCAAATCACTTCTTCCAAAGATTTTTGTTTTGTTTTGTTTTGTTTTGTTTTTGTTTTTTCGAGACAGGGTTTCTCTGTGTAGCTTCGCACCTTTCCTGAAACTCACGCTGTAGCCCAGGTTGGCCTCGAACTCACAGAGATTCGCCTGCCTCTGCCTCCCAAGTGCTGGAATTAAAGGCGTGCGCCACCACCGCCCAGCAACAAATCCATGTGGATGCTGGGAATTGATCTCTGGTCCTCTGGAAGGGCAGCTAGTGTTCTTAACTGCTGAGCCATCCCTCCAGTCCCAAGATGTTTTTTATTGAACTACAAAATGATTTACCTTTACATTTTTTGAAGAGTTTATATAGAACTGGCATTATTTCTTCCTTTAATGTCTTGTAGAATCCAAAAATACAGCCGCCTGCAGCTACAGTTGTTTTTTTTTTCTTTAATGTTTTTAAACTAGAAATTTAAGACTGGTATGGTAGCTCTGCTTGTTATCCCTCTACTTAGGAGGCTGAGGCAGGAGTTTGAGATCAGCTTGGACTAGTGGGTGAGATCCTGTTTCAAAAACGAGTGGTCTGGAAGGATGGCTCAGAGTTTATCTTGTAGAAGACCTCGGTTTGATTCCCAGCACCCACATGGTGACTCATAACCATCTTTAACTCCAATTCTAGGGGATCTGATGCCCACTTCAGACTTCCCCAGGCACCAGGCACACAAATGGTATACATATACAAATATAGGCAAAATACTCATACACTCTAAAAACAAACAAATTTAAAATCTAAGATCTAAAAGCAAACAAATCTAATCAATACCGGGCTCCTAAGGCTTCTACTTAGTGTAGGTACATCACAGAGTCTGCCCATTTCTTCTGTGCCTCCACATTATAGGCATGAAAGTTACTCCTTAACCCTCAAGCTACTTTTAGTTAATTGATAGTGTGTCATTTAGAGTGATATAACATTGACCTGTTAGCACTATTTCAGCTATAACCTACTGTGATGATTTGAATGAGAATGGCCCCCATAGGCTCATAGATTTGAAAGCTTTATTTGAATGGCTTTATTTGAAAGGATTAGGAGGTGTGACCTTATTAGAGGAATTATATCACTGGAGGTGAGCTTTGAGTTTCAAAAGCCTATGTCAAGTCATACCACGCCCCTCCTCCCCCCAGCCTATGGCTCATGATGTAGAACTCTTAGCTACTTACTTCTCCAGCACCATGTCTGCCTGTGTACTGCCATGCTTTCTCCATGATGAGAATGGACTAACCTGTGAACCCCAAATTAAATGCTTTCCTTTATAAGAATTGCCTTGGTCATGTGTCTCATGACAGCAATAGAACAGTGACACATACAATTTTAATATTGTAGATTCTCAATATAAAATGCTTTCAATTTTTCTTGTGATCTCTTCTTTGACCCACAGAAATCTGATGTTTAGCTTCCAGAACTTTGGAGGTTTCCAGATAGCATTCTTGTTGATAATTTCTGATTCACTGCCATCATGGCCAGAAAAAAAAAATGTATTATTTGAAAGCTTTAATTTACGAAGAATGTGGGGATGTAATTTAGTGGTAGAGCACCTGCCTAGCATGGCCAAGTCACTAGATTGGTCCTCAGGCTGTATTAAGACCTGTCTTTATAGTCTAGAGTGTGGTCTACATTGGTAAAAATGTTCCACATGCAACTGATGCTGTTGAATTATGTTCCCATCTTTTTTATATTTATTAATTTTCTCTACTTATTTATCCTATCAATTATGTTGAATTCTCAACTATGAATGTATTTTTCTCTCCTCTCACATCTCCCCTCTCATCTCATATCTCTCATAATTGAACATAGGGCTTCGTACATGCTAGGCCAGTGCTTTAGCACCGAGCAATATTCCCAACCCAGGAAATGGATCTCTTGGACATATACTCATTGCTCTGAAGTCCACTTTTCCTGTTACATAGCTCTCCAGTTGTCTTTTTCCTTGGTGTTAGTATGGTGTTTTAAACATTTTCTTTAAAACAGCCTTACTGAGTTATAATTTACATACCATCTAGTTCACCCATTTGAACTGTGTGACTCCAGTGATGTCTGCACAGTACAACCATCTCCACACTCAACCTTGTTGCTCCCAGAGAAACCTTTCCCACTAGGAAAAATGCTTCCTTTTCTCCTAGGCAATCACTAATCTACTTTCAGCCTCTGCAAATGTGTACCTAAGTAGACTCATATGTAGCCTTTTATAACTAATCTCACTCACTGTCATGTTTTCAAGGCTCACCCACACTGAATCATGTACTAGTACTTCCTCTTTGAGGGGGGCCACATATTTTATTCATCAACTACTAGACATTTAGATTGCCATCTTTGAACTTGCTCTGTAGACTAGGCAGCCTCAAACTCAGAGATCTGCTAGCCTCTGCCTCCTGAGTGCTGGGATTAAAGGTGTGCACCACCACCGCCAGGCAGGATTGCCATCCTTTAAACTGTGTCTGTACATTTGAAGCAATTGCATTAAGTTTTTACATCTAACTTCAGGTTGTCTTAGTGGGGTTATTTGTGAAACCTACAAACAGATTGACAGCAGTTGATCCCAAAAGCAATTGCAGTGGGATGAGCTTTCAATATTGGGACAGTATTTCCTATAAAACTGGACTAGCAATTTTAACCAAATACATTCCCAAGTGGATTGTGGGGGGAAATGAATAAAATAGGTAAAAGGGCTCGGGGGCGGCTCAGTCAGCAGAGCTATAACAAGCCAAATACAGTGTGTGACCTCCAGTGTCATCAATGTAGGCACCACACCCTGCCCTGTGTAGTAGCATGGTTCCCCAGCACATCCCAGTCAAGAGGGCACATCTGCATTTGGCTTGTCATAGCTCTTCAGTCCCCAGCTGAGCCTGTCTACATTACTACCAATGAGACAGCCTTTGCCTTAAGGATATCACTTTCTTCCTCTCTCTGCTTCTTGGATTGCACTTCTATATCTCAGGAAATTTGTAATTCTTCACCGTCAAGCCTCAAGCTTCCCAGCTCTCAGACTGGAGCAGATGCTACCACATATGTCTAACAATGAGCTCTCCATTTTTTCCTCCAACAGAGTCCAAAAGACAGACACTCTGTTGCAGAAACAGAACTTGGAAACCAGTTTAGGGGTCCAATGTTTCTACTCTGAACAGAAATAGAAAAATAAAATCTTACAAATAAAACAAAACTCCAAATAAGAATAGGAAAGGGATCCAGAAAAATGGAGTTAGTTCCCCTACTTTATTTCTAACCCTGATGTCCTCAAAAATCAAGCCAGTTCACCCTGGCTTTTGTCCCTTGTGACTTACTGCCTTCTGTTGCCTGGCAGTTGCTATTGCTCTAGGAAGTACTCACACTTAGCAAAAACTCTATTCCCAGCCTCCTAGTGCATTTGAGAGTTAGTGAAAGCAGTTCATGGAGTCTTACCTTTGATGGGCTGTCGCTGAAGTAGTAAAAAATCTTCTCTCCAGGAGAAAGCATCGCTTCATTTTTATGTGGGGAAATGTAGATAGGATGATTTTGAGATAACTGTATTCGACGAGGGGAGCCTGTTCTTACAAATGGGTAGGGAGAGAGGGGAGGAGTGTCCATCTGTTGAAAATAAAATAGAAATTCTGAGAAAAAAACTTCTCTAGCCAAGTTGTATTAAAAGTCATCTATTTTATTGAGTGGAAAGGCATAATAAAGCAGAAGCTTTTCAATGCTGACCAGCAATGGATCAGCAACAACCAAAGAAACTTATACTAACAGCTAACACCTGTAGGGGCTTGGTTTCTGCCAGTTCCTCTGTTGAGCATTTTTATACTTCATTTAAGCCTAAGTTAAGTTAAGACAACCAGATAAACTGTTAACTACTATTCTCTTAATATATGAGGTGACAGAAAGCACAGAGTTTAGTAATTTGCAAGGCCATCGCTGTTAAATACTGCACAATCTAAGCCCATGTGGTTGCTGTCTCCTGTTTACTGGATGTAGAGAATTCTACACAGTCTTATTCATACTGCTGAGCATCAGCAGAAATTATGTTGATTAGGCAAGGTACTTGGGTTGGAGACTTCCTTAGTTTTATTTAATGAAAGAATTATTTGTTTATAGTTTGTGATGGAAAAGGTCAAACGAATGATTCCTCCCCCTCAAGAGTAAAGCAGAATCCAGTGGTCCCTGATGCACTTACGTTTGCCTGCGAGTACTTCATGGCAAATGTTTGGATTTGTTTTATGTAGATGTTGTTGTAGAACTGAATGAGGTCTCCTCTTTCCTCCTCCTCAATGTCACTGTTGGCACCTGTGAGTCGAGTTGGTGTAGGAGGGGCACTGCTGGGCTGTGGAACTGGTAAGGTGCTATTTGACCTCATAACTGGACTGGAGTCTCTACTGGCTGCAGCCAAGAAAACAAAGGATGTTGGTCTGGATTGTTTGAAAACAGACTTCACTAGGAAAAGGGGGAAACAACTCTATGTGTGCATTAGTCATCAATGGCAATAAGCAAGCACTCTGGGTTTAGGGGTTTGGTGTGTGTCATTCATGTGTATGCAGGTGCACATATGTGTGGAGGCCACAGGCCAACCTTGGGTACCATTCCTTGGGAGCTGTCTACCTTCTTTTTTTGAGCCAAGGTCTCTCAGTGGGATCTGGGACTCATCAACTGCACTAGCTGGCTAACCAGCGAACCCCAGTGATCCACGTGTCTCTGCCTCTCAAGAACTAGGATCACAGTGTCTGCTATCATGCTGGCTTCTTAGGTGGGGGCTAGGGATCAAGTGGGTCCACATCCTTGTGCAGCACAGAATGTACTGACTGGGCTATCTCCTCAGCCCTTGGTTGGATCTTCATCATCATCCAATGAGAGAAGAAAGGTCTCACTTTACAGTCCAGGCAGGTCTGGAGCGTACAGTCCTCCTGCCTTAGACTTAGTAGAGATGGGCCACCACTCCTGGACCTTGAGCTCTGTTCTTCATATCAAGAAGCAAAGCTCAAAATACTAATAACTTTATTCCCTTATCGTAACTGCACCACAGGTTGACTGAGTAGTTTATATTAGTAAGTTACACAGAAGTTTCTGGAACCTGAGCCCTATACTAACAAGTTTAGGCCAACAACTAGGAACAGTATTTCTATATCACAGGTCTAACCAACAGGCAAGCTCTTTCTGGAATTCAGGCTAGAAAATTCCTATCTGAAACATGTTATTCTCTAAGTGCCTCAAAGCACTGGAATAAAGGACAACTGACCACTAAGTTTATTCCAACAAATTATTTGAGAATAAACTACTTCTATACATATTTTTTATTTTATAATTCTTAGTCTTCTTGGCCTAAAAATTAAATGTTCATAAAGATCTGTCTTATTTACCTCTGTCTTTATTTAGTTCTGTTGGAGAATTCTGGTGGCTTCTGCTGTCACTGCTGCCAGAATTTCTTCTTTTCCTTTTTCCTTTTATCAGAACACTTCTGTATACCTTTAAAGAGACAGTGAGAAGAGGGCAGAAGCTAGCATTTATTGACTCTACACTAGATGGTAGGACCTTAACATAGGATACTTGCTTCTCACGAAAATAGACTTAGTGATGGCTGTCTTCCGGGAATGTTAGAACTGCAGCCAATTTAGGCATTGTGCATGTCTGTCATGCCAGCACTCAAAAGGCTAAGGGAGAAGTGTTGCAAGCTCAAGGCCAATTTGGGCTACTATCTCAAAAAGGATAAAATAACAAAACCTTGGATCTAGCCAGATGTGGGTAGTATGTGCACATGCACACTACTTGCTAAAAGCAATAAATACTCTGATTCTCTAGGATTTGGTGTGTGTATCCTTTAATATCAACACTTGGGAGGATGAGGCAGGCAAAGCCCTGTGGATTCAAAGCCAGCCGGATCTACACAGTGAGTTCAGGCCAGCCAGGGCTACATAGCCTGTCTCAATAACAGTAACAAAACTTTGTGATCTGGGTCACAGAAGCTGTTCACTAACAGTTGGCACTTATATTGGAGCCTGTCTCACTTCAATTCCAAGTACTGCCTAAAACACTACAGAGCAGTACTAATACCGACTATAAATTCAAGTCATTTTAAGAAACAAAGATCTAACCCAAAGATTCTTGGGTAAGTGACAAATGAGCCATGTTCAAGATAAAGTGGGTTTTTTATTTTCAGTTGTCATTGTCTTACTTTTATTACTGTGCTTTTACTAAACCAGACAAAAGGTGACATAAAAATCTATTAACTTCTAAATTTGTATCTAGTTTATGATTCTCTGAATTAAGAAACATGTCACAGGCTAGAGAGAGAGCTCATTGGTTAAGTGAACTGGCTGCTCTTCTAGGGGACCCAGGTTCGATTCTCAAAAAACCCACATGATGGCTGACAAGAGTCTAACTCCAGTTCCAGGGGATGCAATGTCCTCTTCTGGCTTCTAAGGGCACCAAGCACCCATGTGAGATACACATGCAGGCAAAACACCCAAATACATAAGAGTAAATATTTCCCATCATTGCCTTTGGAGGAAGAAGACTTTAAATAACTTGCATGAAATTGTATGCCAGTGATGTAAAAAATGAAAATAGCCAATCCTCTTAGATTCTTAGTTATAAATCCTGGCGGGGGAGAAAGAAAGGCACAAAACTAACTATAGCTAATTTTTTTTTTTTAATTCATCACAGACTTAAGCTTTACTTTCAGCCCTGAGAGAAAACATGGTTACCTGGCTCCGGGCCTGTGGCTGAGTCCTGTAACAACGCATAATATTCTGGAAGGATCTGTCTTCTTTTGTGACCTACAAACAGTGAGAATACTTAGAGAGATCCACATCAGGCATGACAGTGAGCAGCTCAGTGGACCTGTTGCCACTATATTCAGAGACTCTGTAGAGCAAATGAACAGCCATCCATGAAAACCTGACGTTTAGTGTGGAGCCTGGTAAGGAACCACAGCCTGGTATAGAAAAATACAGTAACTAAAATGAGAAGTTGACTGGAAGTGCAAGTTGGTAGATCTGAACTGGAAAAGAAAAAAAAAAATCAACAAACTTGCCTAAGGAGTATATTGTCTGAAGAAGAGAAAAAAGATACACAGCCCCAGAAAACTGTTGGACATGAGGAAGTACATCAGCTTTCACAGAACAAGAGTGTCAGAAGACGATAGAGGCAGAGAAGCAAGAAAAGATGTTCAAAGAAACAAAGACTAAGCTGAGCATCATGATAGGCAGGGGCAGGAGGATCCAGAGTTTCAGGCGAGCCTGGGCTACATAGCAAGACACTGGGGTAAAGAAAGACTGATAGCACCCAAGTTTACATTAAAACGTTGATGTATACATTCAGGAAGCTCATCAAACAGCAGACTGAATAAGAGATCCACACCAGGTTTATCAGAGTAAAAATGTGTAAAGCTATAGAAAGCATCGAGAAAACCATTTTTCCTTTACAGGGAAAGTCAAATAAGGTAGGAGCTGACTTCTCATCAGAAACTATATAAGTGGAACAACAGATTCAGAAAGGTCAAAAAGAAAAGCCTGTATAGTGCAGAGCATTCTTTCAGAAGTGAGTAAACACTTATAGTAAACCCTCATAGAAAGGCCATAGAAACAAGTGACACAAATACACATGAAAAGGGCACTTGTAAAGCATTACCATATTGTAAAGACAGGGTAAATGCATATTCTCCTTAATTAAAAACAGCAATTACATAAAATGTGTATGATGTGTTGTTGTAGCTGTAACAGAAATATACATTTACCAAAAATGTACAAAGGAGGTGAGTAGGGTATTACACAAGGGACTGCAGATGCCACTTAAACCCACAGGAACCAATAAACAGAAATGTAAATAAGGTTAATATGGCAGTAGCTATAAATACACACATGCCTTTTCCTGGCTCCTTGAAAAGTCATACCATTGAATCAAGGTAATTGTGGATTTGCAGCACTTCCAATGGAATATATATAAATACATAAACAAGACCTTAACCAAAGATAAATACATAAACAAGACCTTCACAAAATTTAAATGGGAAAAGAGAACACAAATGCATATATATCTTCATATACATGAATTTGAAACTAAGTTGTAAGAAGTTAAAGAGTGTGTGTGTGTGTGTGAGAGAGAGAGAGAGCGAGAGAGAGAGAGCGAATATATATATAGCAAAAAGTAGATAATACCTAATTCAAAAGAAAGCAAAAGGAGAAATAAAGGAACAGGGACATACAAAAACCTGAATGCATGAATATAAAATACCTAGAAAACAAGTAGCCAGGTGTGGGGCACGCCTTTAATCCCAGCACTCAGGAGGCAGAGGCAGGTGGATCTCTGTGAGTTCGAGGTCAGTCAGTTCTACAGAGCAAGTTTCAGGACAGCCAGGGAGAGCTGTTACACAAAGAACCCTGTTCTGAAACACCAGAAAAGAAAAAGAAAAGGCCAGAAAACACCAGAAAAGGAAAAAAAAAAAAAGGCCAGTAAAATAGACAAATGCAGTAGAGTCAGTAACATTAAAAGCAAATGGATTAAACAGAAGTTGTAAGAAGGGAATAAATATCAAACTATACTGTTTTGGGAGACACTTTACTTTAAAAATGCAAATATGTTTGACAGTAAATAACACATGTTCACTATACAGTAGTCAAAAGAGAGCTGGGTAGCTATAAGCTATTAAACTGTAAAACAGGTTTTAGAAACACAAATACTACTGAAGAGTTAGTTCACTTCATAATTAAAGGATCAATCCATTAAGAAGCTGTAAGTAATAAACATAAGTGTATCTATTAATACAGCACCAAATACATGAACCCCATGACAGAAAAAGGTAAAACAGACAACCTAACAATATAAGGATTTCAATACAGAAATTTCGACAATAAAAGATCTAGGTAGAACATCAAAGAGAACACTTTAACAAGTCTATTAAACAACTTGACCCAACAGACATTTAGAAAACACTATTTTCCTGATGGCAAGAAAAGAACTGCTTTTGTTAAATGTGGAAGGCTAGAGACACTGCTCAGTTGGTACAGTGCTTGCCTGTCACACATAAGCCTGGGTTCAATCCCCAGCACTGGGTAAAATGGCATGGCTGTGCACACCTCTAACTCTAGCACTTAGGAATGGAGGAAGTTCAAGCCCCCTTTGGGCTATATGAGACCCTGTCATCAAGCAAACAGAAACTCTGGATACATTTAAAAGGACTGAGGGGTTGGGGATTTAGCTCAGTGGTAGAGCGCTTGCCTAGCAAGCGCAAGGCCCTGGGTTCGGTCCTCAGCTCTGGAAAAAAAATAAATAAATAAAAGGAGTGAAATATATAAAATGTTTTTCAGACACAGTGAAATGAAACTAGAAATCACCAACAGAAGTCTGGGAAACTCACAAAACTGGAAGTCACATGGTCCTGCAGATTAAATAGAATTAAAATACAAATTAAATAGAAATCATATGAAAATCAAATGTAATTTAAGATAAACATACATGCCAAGTTAGGAGATGCGGCTAATAAAATGCCCACTTTTGCAGTTAGTGCCCATATTTACAAAGGATACTGAGATACTGTTTTTTAAAGACACTGAAAAAAACTATAGCATTAATCAGTTACCTAACCATCTAATGCATTAGGAAAAAAACAAAAACAAAAACAAATCCAAGATCCTCTGAGATGACCCAATGGGTAAAGATGCTAGATGCAGGCCTAATGACCTAAAGGAAGAGAGAACCACCTCCTGGAAATTGTTCTTTGACCCTGTGCACATGCACACACTCACATACACAACAAGTGCGTGCAATTTTAAAAAAGGCCAAAGTTAATTGAAGGAAGAAAATAATGCTAGGGTATGTGTTAATAGAGAAAATAGATGAAACCAAATAGTCTTAGAAATTATCAAAATTTACAACCGTTAGTTAGATGGACCAAGAAAAATAAATGACTACAATCAGAAATGAAAGAGGCCCTTACTCTAGACCTTAAAGGACAAAAAGGATTACACGTCATTAACTCAGGAAAGACAATGTCTTTGAAAGATGCACACTGCCAAAACTGACTCTAGAAAAGACAAGTGACCTGAATGGACCTATGAGAAAAATGAGGCTGAATTCATCTATAAATTACCCACAAAGGAAAGACCAGGCTCTAGTGGCTTCTTTGCTAATCTAAGCTTCACAGAGAATAAGATGAAACATTTCTTTTTCTAAAAGGCCAGATTTGCCCCAGGAACAAAACCAGACAAAGCTATGCAATAAAATTCCAGACAACAGCCTGTGAAAACACAATTCTTCAATAAACTAACAAACCATACATGAAAGCCAAAATTAGCACCATAATTAAAAAGGATTTGTAAAGAGAATGCAAATGATCTACCATGAAACCCAACCAATGTAATATACAATATCATTGGAGTATCAAAACCCACAAGGAACATTGAAAAAGGCCTTTAATAGCATCCAACACCTTTTAATGAAACAATATTCAATAAGCTAGGAAGATAACTTCTTCACAGGATGAAAGCAATCTACCTGAGGATACAGGTGAGGTGGGGGGATATACTTAATACCATATTCCAATAGTGAAAGACTAGTAATTTTCTCCCTAAGACCAGGGACTATATAAAGATTTCTGCTTTTAACATTGCACTGGATGTCCTAGCCATGGTAATTAGGAAGGAAAAGTAATTTGGACAAGCAGTAGTACAATTATTAAAACTGCATAATCTACACATAAAAAAGTCAACACAGAACAGGTTTAAAATCCACTCGACTAAGAGGTTCAAGACTGGGGATTCAGCTGAGTGTAGAGTGCTTATCTAGCATTCTAACGGCCCTAGGTTCAATCCCTGCACCAAAAAAAGCCAATCAGCTTATCAAAGTTGCTGGATACTAAGTCAAGATCGAGAAACCTAACTGTTCATTTGCTTGCAATGAATACACCAAAATTGAAACAGTTGTATTTACAATACCATCAAAAACATACAAGAAAATTAACAAGGGCAAGAGTTACACTCTGAAAAGCACAAATCATTGTTAAAAAATTGAAGATCTAAATAAATGTGAAAACATGCCATATTCATGAATGAAGACTGAAATTAAGATGATTAAACTCTCCAAACTGATCTACAGATTTTCAAGTGACTCTTCTATGACAGTGACAAAATAATTCTAAACTCTGATGGAATTCCAAGGGACTCAGAATAGCTAAAAATCATTGAAAGGATTATAAAGTTAGGATTCACATTTCCCAATTTCAAAATTGTCAAATAAGCAAGAGTCATCAAGAGTGTGGAATACTATGTATGATAGACACAGATCAACATAATAAAATTGACAGTCTTGACATAACCCACATGTCCATAACAACATATTCCACGGAGCATTCATTCAGCGAGGACATGTGTCTTAAATAATGGTGTGGCAGCCAGAAAGCAACACAAAAAGAGGGAAACTGGACTTGAATCTCAGGATAAGTCAGAAACTAGAAAATTCAGAAGACAGTGGTAAAGCTTCATGATCCCGGATCTCAAATTTGGCAATGAAAAAATCCCTACCCCCTCCAAACATTAATAAATCTTTTTTTAAAGTATTAATGAGAAACTAGAGGAATTAAGACCTTCATATGTATGTAGGAATATAAAATGGAACCATACTTTGAAAAGTAGATTGGTAGTTCCTCAGTGTTTCAACAACAGTTCCCATATGATTCACAACTAGGCATTCACTCTGAGGGAAATAGAAGCCTGCAGCTACATAAATCCCATCCACAATGCCCTCCACAGGTTGTTCAGAGAGATACAACCCATCTGTTCATTAATAGGTGGTAAAAATACTGCCCAATATCTATCAAATGGATTATTCTAAAACTCCAAGTATGTGATGACTGCACATACTTGGGAATGTAAGTCTCAATGAATAGCTATTAAAAAATATTCTGGATTATCCTGAATGAGGTAATCCAGATTGAGAAAGACAAACATGGTATGTACTCACTCATAGGTAGATATTAGCTGTAAAATAAAGGATAATTTATTCTACAATTATCCTCTAATATGCTACAATCCACAGACCCAGAGAGGCTAGGTAACAAGGAGGGCTAATGGGGGGATGCCCAGATCTCCCTGAGAAAGGCAAATAGAAGAGATTTCATGAGTGGACTAAGGGCAGGTGGGGATGGGAACATGAGCAATCAGGTTGTGGGGTGGGCAGAGAGAGAGTACTGGAAGAGACTACTAGAAGTGGGGGGTGGGGCGCATTGCAGGGTCAGGTAAAAACCTGGCAGAAGAGAATCTCCCAGGAATCTGTAAGGATGACCCCAGCTAAGACTCCTAGCAATAGCAGATATGTAGCCTGAACTTGGCCATTTCCTGTGACCAGATTGGTGCCTGGCCCAATTGTCATCAGAGAGGCCTCATCCAGCAACTGATGGAAACAGATGCAGAGACGCACAGTCAAACATTAGGCAGAGTTCAGGGAATCCTGCAGAAGAGAGGGAGGAAGGACTGTAGGAGCCAAAGGGGTCAAGGACATCCCAAGAAAACTCTCAGAATCAACTAACCTGGGCTCACAGGGACAACCAGGGAGCCTGAATGGGAATGACCTAGGTCCTCTGATATATGTTACAGTTGTGTAGCTTGTTCCTTTTGTGGACTCCTAACAGTGGGGCAGGACTATCTCTGACTCTTCTGCAGGCTTTTGGGACCCTATTCCCCACACTGGGTTGCCTATGTATTAAGCCCAGCCTTAATACTACATGGCAAGGTGCTTAGTCTTACTGTAACTTGATACACCATGTTCTGTTGCTATCCATGGGAGACCTGCCCTTTTCTGAAGAGAAATGGAGGAGGAGTGAATTGGTGGGGAGGGGGGGCAAAGGAAAGGTGGGGGAGAGACTAAGAGGAGAGGAGGGAGGGGGAAACTGTGGCCAGGATGTAAAATAAATAATTTAAAAAAATGTTCTGGAGCCAAAAGCAGGACTTTGGGGCTAGAAGTTACTCCTTTGGCCTGTGAGCCTGAAGGTTATTCATCACAATAGAGCCTCATGTCTTGTGGGAATACTGTGGGGAACTAACAACACCTCGGCCTCTCCAGTTGTGTCTGTACTCACCTTTGCCATCACGTAAATGGCACACATTAACAGCTGGTCCAGATGTCTGTCCATCATCAGTTCAGGACACTGGATTATAGAGAATTCAAAGCAGGTCCAAATTTTTTTCCTCAGTTCATCTGAAATATCTAGTTTTGCACAAAGATCCCGAAGGCGGACACCTGCTAAGTGATAAACCTAACAGAGAAACAAGAATATTTCAAACCTTATTTCACAGTTACACTCCCCAAGCTTGTAGTCCAGGAAGGGTATGTGAAAAATTACCTTTCTAAAGAAAAGTGATAACGAGCTCGTCTTCCGGGTTCTAATGCTGCTGGTTAAAGGCTGGCCTTGTTTCTGCTGTTGTCCACCTGGGGCAATCTGTTGAACGGCCACCTGACCAGGGACTTGCAAAGTTGTTCCTGTCACCTGTTGGGAACTCAGGCTTCCAGCCAGGGCTTGAGCACTGAGGGGCTGGAGAGAGCCAGTCACCGCTTGGGCCTGGCCCCCAACATTGACTTGGACTGGGAAGAACGTTATCCCTCCATTCTCATTGGCGATACCTAGTTTATTACAAAGGAGGAAAAGAACTGTTCACGTGAGGCTGCCCTTTCTTTCCTCTCCATCTTCCACCCTTGCAATTTTTTACTGACATTCTTTCAAAATCTTAAGTGACTTTCTGACAAATGCCAGAGAACTCAATACCTAACTCTGCCTTCCTTACCTTGTACAGGAATGGTCACTGTTTGTCCATTATTGGCTGTGACAGTAGCTGTTGCCATGGTGACCAAGGTCTGTCCAGGAACTGGTGTGACAGAAACAGCCTCCCCAGATACATTCTGCACAGGGACAGCATTGACTAGGGGTTGGGGGGGGATGCGCCCAGATGTGCCTCCTTCAGAGGGGCTGTCATTCTCAAATAGTCGCCTTCTAGTAGTACTGACTGTTGGGGAACTGTACCTCTCAAATAATGTGGTTGGAGATGTTATACCTACAATCAAAAGAAACAGACTATTTAACACAGAAACAGATCTGACTTCCATTTAAGCTCTTGTTCAAAAGGAAATATAGTGTTTTAAATACTTCATAATTTTTAAAGCAAATAAAATGTACAATAGTCATAGTATACCCATAATTTATTCTAGTGAAAATTCAAGAGAAAGCATTTCACAAAGGACATGTCCTCTGTCTGGCAGTATTCTCGTGGTCTTCCTTCCCACAAATCAAACTGGACCTAGTTCTCCACCACCTCGTCCCCCATCACCTCGTCCCCCACCACTTTATTCTCCACCACCTTGTCCTCTATCACCTTGTCCCCATCACCTCATCCCCTACCACTTCATCATCTACCATACTTTTTTTTTTTTTTTTGGTTTTTTCAAGACAGGGATTCTCTGTGTAGCTTTGGCACTTTTCCTGGAACTCACTTTGTAGCCCAGGCTGGCCTCGAACTTACAGAGATCCGCCTTCCTCTGCCTCCTGGGTGCTGGGATTAAAGGCATGCGTCACCACTGCCCGGCTCCTCTACCATACTTTGATGTAGAGGTAATTTAAGGAATTATTTAATTTCCCCCCATACTCAAATTTTAACAAAGACATTACCTGACCAGGAGACATGATGACATGTCATCCAGCAGTATTCTCCCTCAGCTCCTATGAATATTCCTCTGTCTTTTCCACATAGGGAAGATTACCAACATTTCATATTCTTCAGTAAGGTAGACATATATGGTTTAGATTTAATAAACTTAGTTTTAAACAGCTTTATTGAGATGTGATTCATGTGCCATACATTTCATCCACTTAAGTTATATAATTCAAGGGCTTATATATTAAATAATTTTTAAATTGTTGCAAAATGTAATATTATCAGCATTGGCCATTTTAAATACATATACACAGTATTGTTTAACTATTAACACTTTCTTAAATGTTTGGGTTTTTTTTTTGAGACAAGGTCTATGTAGCTTTAGGTGTCCTAGAACTCACTATTTAGTACAGGCTGGCCTCGAACTCACAGATACTCACCTGCCCCTGCCTCCCAAGTTCAAGAATTAAAGAAATGCACTGCCATGCTCAGAACAACTTTTTTTCTTTTCTTAGTCACTCTAAACAAGAACTAACTGTTATGGCTTAGTTTATTTTTAAGTATTCTTACTAATGTGTGCATTTTTGAAATGTAAGTATTCTTTTCTCCCAGGTCCACCTATAAGACCTGCATAATAGTAGCTCTTTCAAATTTAAAAATAAAAGTAGGGAGATCATAACAGACACCAACGAGAGTGAATCCTGAAAGCTGTGTCTTAACATTTCCTGCATTACAGGACATAAATTACTAGGACAAAGTGCGGACCCAACCATGTAGATTCATAAAGAGAGAAGTAGCAAGTGCAAGAAACAGAAGTTTAACGTCAAATTTTAATTCACAGACTTGGGAAGGGAAAACTACAAAAGGGGTCTGAAAAAGACCAGCTTATCAGATCTGAAACCAGCTCTGTGTGACTGAAAGTAGTTCTTTGAGAAATGAGAAAGGGCTAGAGATGGCTCAGCACTTTAGAGCACTTGTTCTTGCTGAGGGCCTGGATTTGGTTCTCAGCACTCACATGGTGGCTCACAACCATCCATAACTCCAGTTACAGAGGATCCAACACTGTCTGACCTCTGCAGGCACCAAGAACATACATGGTGCACAGACATTCATGCAGTTGAAATACTCATAAATCTAAAAACAATTTTATTTTATTTTTTTATTTTTTTATTTTTTGGTTTTTCGAGACAGGGTTTCTCTGTGTAGCTTTGCGCCTTTCCTGGAGCTCACTTGGTAGCCCACGCTGGCCTCGAACTCACAGAGATCCGCCTGCCTCTGCCTCCCGAGTGCTGGGATTAAAGGTGTGCGCCACCAATGCCCGGCCTAAAAACAATTTTTAAATGAGAAAATTTCATAAAGCATTTAATTAGTGAGTTAGTTTGGTTTTCTGTTATTGTTTTGAGTCAGGGCCTCATTATGTAGCTAAAGCAGACTGTCCTTAAAGTTAGGATCCTCCTGCCTTAGCCTTCCAAGTGCTGAGAGTACAGGAGTGTACACCACACCCTGTATCATCTATGTTTGCTGAGTAGGCACTTAGAGTAAACGACTTTAAAACTGATCCTTTTATAGCTAATACTTATCAAGTACATTATAAAACTGACCCAGTAACAGCAATGTTCCAATGGATTCAGAGCACTCTGGAATTGCTATATAATTGTCCTTTGAAAACAGCTGTGGGGCTGGAGATGTACTCAATAGTAGGATGTGTACTTTGCATTTGGGAAACTCTGGCTTCAATCTCCAGCACGGAAGTGAAAAATAGAAAAGAAACTCAAAGAAAACAGACCCCATACATAAATATAAACCTTGCACCTAGGCAGTCATCTAAAGGTGCCAGCTAAACCCTAGGCTGTATTTTCTGTACTTCTTGGGCCAGCAGGGATGTCATATTTACCTAAGTAGCACAGCGCCAGTGACAAAGCTGAACATGGTCCAGCCATGGAGTCACCCTGTCTCGATGGCTTATCTGCATCTAACTGAATCTCATAGCTCTATGTTTAAGAGTCAGGTGTGCTGGTACACACCTGTATTCCCAGCTATGCCAGGCGTTGAGCCTGAAGGACCAAGGATTTGAAATCAGCCTGGCCAACAGAGTGAGACTCCTATCTCTAATACACAAAACAAAACCATAAAAAGGAAGAGATATTTGAAAGAATGAGAGAATTCACTGAGAATTCTATAGTTAGCAATGTAAGTTTTTCCCATTTCTGCCCTTTTGTGTGTTTACAGATGAAAATTCACTTAACAAATGAAGACCAAATTAAATGTAAAGTGTTCTAAAAAGATACCTGTAAGCATGGCATGGTGATACACTCCTGTAATCCTTGTATGGGGATGCGTAGGCAAGAGGATCTAGAATTCAAGGTCAGCCTGGTCTATATAACCAAACCCTCTCTCAAAAATTTTTTTATGTTCTTAATAGTCCTTAAAAGCATATTTAAGGTAGGTGTGCTGGTACACACCTGGAATCCAGCATTTGGAAAGTGGACAGTCAGGAGTTCAGGGTCATCACTGGTCACATAGCAAGTTCGAGGCCAGCCTGGACTACACCAGACCCTGTCCCAACCCTCTTGCCCAGAAAGAAGCATTGTTAAGTGATCAATATGTCCCTAAAAGACAGACTGTTCTTTGCTCTGCATGGCCTATTAACTTTACTTACAGGCTTAGATGAATTTTAAGTATCTAGATTCCTCTTAGTATTTTAAACTTACTTCTTCCAAGTCCTCCAGCATCAGCGCGTACTTCACTCACCCTTCTTGGGGTTAAGGGAGAGCCAGCAATACAAATTTCATCTGTTCTTTCTAGGTTTTGAGGTGGCATGACCTACAAAGAATTGTTTGTACAAAATCTTAATAGTCAAAAAACATTTCACTAGAAATACAGTAATAGTCTAAGGCAAAAGGAAACAATTTTGTCTGATTAGTTATTTCTTAATAAAATTACTAAAACTAAAATCCTCAGTCTTAAAGGAGTCAAACCAGATACTAAATACTATATCTGAACCAGTGTTCCTTACTGATTTGAAAGGTCAGAATAGCAGCCTCAATTTTTTTTTTTTAAATTTATTTATTTTTTTATTATGTATACAGTGTTCTTCCTGCACACCAGAAGAGGGCACCAGATCTCACTATAGAAGGTTGTGAGCCACCATATGGTTGCTGGGAATAGAACTCAGGACCTCTGGAAGAGCAGCCAGTGCTCTTAACCTCTGAGCCATCTCTCCAGCCCCAGCAGCCTCAATTTTTACTGTCATGGAAATCTTGAATGCAGTTACAGGTTCCTCGAGGAACTGGATTCTGTTTCCTCTTTGATACAGGAAGAAACCATTAGCCACACTGCAAACCCCTGCCCCCCAAAGGGCAGACCCCAGCTCAAACTGCTCTCTGTAGCATGGGGACTGTAAACAATATTGATGTGCTTCTCATACAAACAGATGTTAAGATACTGTCACAAACCTCTTCACACGTAGGGACTCTGTTTTCATTATCTCTAATTCTGTCCCACAGTGGGGACTCTGTTTTCCATGCCAAATGATCTAAAATTTGTTCTTCAATCTGATTGAGGTGTTTGACCACTTCTCTGCAAAGACCATCTTCTGCTCTAATAAATATTTCTATTACCTGAAATAAAGAAAATTCCCTGTTTAACTGAGTAATAATTGCTATGATCTTATGAGTATAAAATTAAAATGAAATGTCTAAATGCTTTTTAAAAGTCACAAAATTTATCAGAAATGACAAGTTTAATAATGCAATACCACGTGTAGCAAGCTGCTCTTCCTTTTATAATCTCTGTAAATAATCTACACATATGAATAATATAAAATATTTTGTACAATTGTATATTTCAAAATTTACAGACCAAAAATACACTTTATACATTAATCCTGAAAACAGTACTCTTAAATTTTTATATTAAGGGGTTGGATGTATAATTCAGAGGTAGAGTATGTGCTTGTAGGCTGAAGGCCATGGGCTCACTTTCCAGTATCAATAATACAAAAATAGTATTAAAAATCTCTGAACACAAGCCGAGTGTGGGGGCTCTTGTCTGTAATCCTAGTACTCAGGAAGTGGAGGCAAGAGAATCCAAAGTTTCAAGTTATCCTTGAGTTTGATGCCAGCCTGGGCTAGATGATACTCTGTTTCAAAAGTAAGTAAGTAGGATTATAGAGAATTAAATTTTTTGTGAAAGCTATCTTCAATACTAAGCTTTGACAAATAGGAAAGACTGGTGTACAGGATACACAAATCGGTGACATGAATGCTGCTGTTTTAGAAAGATTGATTTTTAAGTCACATGTGTGTCTTTATGCCCTGTGTATGGATGGGAAGGAAGCCAGAAGAGGTCTCCAGGTCCTCTGAACCTGGAGCTGACATGGGTGCTGGAAACTGAACCCAGGTCCTCTGCAAGAGCAGGAAGTGCTCTTAACTGCTCAGCTGTCTCTCCAGTCCCAGCAACCCTCTTCTTACCCCTCCCCCTTGCCTCTCTTCCTCCCTTCCCTTCTGAGACAGCCCTTGCTAAGTAGCCCAGGTCAAGCTTGCAATCCTCCTACCTAAGCTTTCCAAGTACGCGCTTATCGGTGTAATCCACTACATCTAGCCCCTTCTTAGCTCTTCAATCACAGTATTCTGCAGCCCTTTGGCAGATGGTAGAAGTCAGATGAATGTTTCAGCCAAAAGGGATCTGCTACACTATTGTATATTATAAGAATTTATATAGGTCTTAAGACTGTTTCTCCTTTGTTCCCTACATAGAGATTATTAAATATTTAATAGGATGGATTTATATGTTTAATGTGAACAAGGTGTTAGCAAGAGGTTGGTCTCATTCATAATCATCAGTATAATTTTCAAATACCTTATAAAAATGATAATGTGGTACATCAAATATTTCAGCAATAAATGGAAAATTCCCAGGAGGCTTATAGGAAAAAGTGACAACCTCAAGGCAGCAGGCCAAGAGTGACCTATGGAATGCATCTTGTTCCAGAACACCCTATAAAACAAAGTAACATTTAGAAACAGTAGCCGACACTGAAAACACATTTCATATCCAGTTAGTTTAAATGCATTTATCTTTTTATTAAAATATAGATTAAAGGAATATATAAGAATTTCCAAAAACTTATGCTATGAAATACTTTTTAAAAGGTATTTAAAAATGATAAGCAAGTCTTTTGAATATGAGAAAACTGCAACCCTCTGTATTGCTGGTGGGAACATAAAACATAAAATGCTGCTATGGAGAACAATATGATGGCTCGAGAAAGTTAAGCATAAAATTACTGTATGAGGTTAGGGATGCAGCTCTATGGTAGAACACTTGCCTCATCTAAGTGAGATTCTGGGTCCAGTCTCCAGAACTACGGAATGTTACACCAATTCTAATTCTAGTAATAAAGAACCCTAAAGGAGCAAAGGCAAGCACTCCAAACAGATGCCTGCAAACCAGCATTCATAACAGCATTGTTCACAACAGCCAAAGGCAGAATGATCCCGGTGTCTATCAACAGATTAGTCACAAACAAAAGGTTTAAACACAAGGAGAGACGCTGTAAAACTTGCTAGAACATAGCTAAACAGTGAGAGCAAACTTAAGTCAAACACAAAAGGACAAATATGATTCCAACTATGTGAGGAACCCAGAACAGGTAAACCCAAAAAGCTGGAAGACAGTACACAGAGGGCCAGAGAGAAGGCTGAATGGAAAATTAGTGTTTAATGGGTGGAAGATGGTGGGGATAATGGCTACAAACCACTGTTAATGTAGATCGAATGTAACTTTCAAGATGATTAAAAATGCTTTAAGTATCTTTCACCATAATAAAAATATTTTAAAAAATTATTTAGAGCCGGGCGTTGGTGGCGCACGCCTTTAATCCCAGCACTCGGGAGGCAGAGGCAGGCGGATCTCTGTGAGTTCGAGGCCAGCCTGGGCTACTAAGTGAGTTCCAGGAAAAGGCGCAAAGCTACACAGAGAAACCCTGTCTCGAAAAACCAAAAAAAAAAAAAAAAAAAAAATTATTTAGATGAACATACAGGTACCTACTTAATATTAGTCCCCAGATTGTAGCTATGGCTTATATGCTATTCAGTGTGTGTTTCACATAGAAAGTTAAGTTATAAAGCGGCCCTTAGTGCATACAGTCATGTAATATACATCAAGAGCACTTGTTAGTGTTGCAGAGACCTGGGTTCAGTGGCCAGCACCCACATGGTGGCTCACAACCATCTGTAACTCCACTTTCAGAGGATCCAACACCCTTTTCTGACCTTTGAGGGTACCAGGCATACACATGGTGCATATACATAAGCATGCAGGCAAAATACTCATACACATAAAATAAAAGCCAAAAAAAAAGTTAAAAACAAACCAAAAAAGAAATGTAAGTCAAGCATAGTAATATGCCCCTTAAATCACAGCAATTGGGAAACTGGGACAGGAAGATTAGAAATTTAAGGCCAGTGTGGGTTACACTAAGTTCAAGGTCTACATGTACTACATAGTAAGACCTTGTCTCAAATTTTAACAAAAGAAAAAGGGCTAAATGTAAACAGTTACAAGGAATTCAAACTAGTTACTGGTCAATTTTATAACTTGAAAAATGTCATTTTAAAAATTAGCTCTTTTTAAAAACTGCATTTTATACGTCTGAGTGTTTCACCTACGTGTTTTCTGTGCCCCACTCTCTGGTACTCTAGTGCCTGTGGAGGCCAGAAGAGGGCATGAGATATCCTGGGACTAGAGTTAAACAGTGGTTGGCATGTGGGTGCTAGGAATTGAACCCACGTCCTCTGCAAAAGCAGCCAATGCTTTTAGCTGCTGAGTCATCTCTTTTTTTCTTTTCTTTTTCTTTCTTTCTTTTTTTTCTTGTTTGTTTTTTTGTTTTTGTTTTTGTTTTTTTCGAGACAGGGTTTCTCTGTGTAGCTTTGCGCCTTTCCTGGAACTCACTCTGTAGCCTAGGCTGGCCTCCAACTCACAAAGATCCACCTGCCTCTGCCTCCCGAGTGCTGGGATTGAAGGAGTGCGTCACCACCGCCCGGCTCACTCTTTTTTCTTTCTCTTTTTTGTTGTTGTTGTTGGAGACAGGGTTCCTCTGTGTAGCCCTGGCTTTCCTCAAACTTAATCTGTAGACCAGACTGGCCTCAAACTCAGAGATCTGCCTACTTCTGCCTCCCAAGTGCTAGAATTACAGGTGTATGCCAGCACCACCCAGCACAAAATTAGCACTCTGAGTTGTAAAGATTTCTCTTTTAAATTAATGTGAATTAAATGTAGACAACCATGAAAGTACTATAGTTTTTTCACATATTTCTCACATTTCATGTTCCTAGCCTTAATTTTTCAAATTGAACAGTTCTAGTTTTCCCTAGCTTTATCTTTGTAAGAGATTATTTTTAATTGCCACATAAAATTATGTACAATTGTAAGACACTTGTGTTTACAAGGCATTTTATTGGTTTATTAAAGATCATTTTGGAAAAAAAATCTTTTTTTTTTTTTAAATGATAGTCCCCAAGACCTTGCAATGCTAAGCAGTCACAATGAAATGAAATTCATCCTCAGCCCTTCTTTGGGGTTTTGTTGTCTTATTTTAATTTTAGGCATGGCCTCACAAAGTTGCACAGGATGGCCTCAAACTTGTTATGAAGCCCAGGCAAGCCCTGAAATTGTGATTTTCCTGCTTCAGCCTCCAAAGCAGGTAGGATTAAAGGAGTAAGCCATGATGCCTAGCTATTTACGTTTCTTGCTTAGAAAATATAAGAAAAATCACCATCTTAGCCAAAGAAGAATGGTTGAATACTTATGTTGAAGTCCCATTTAGTCGACAATCAATGTTTTCCTTCTATCAGGCTTGTATAAAAACTCCATGTTATTAAACAACCCTGCTAACGTCAAATCTGAGTATTTTAATACTTGACTGCTGTGGTAGGTGTGAATGAGAATGTCACTCATACACTCTGTGTTTGTAATACTTGGTCTCTATTTGGTGGTACTGTTTGGGAAAGATTTAGGAAGTGAGGCCTCGTTGAACCAAGTATGTCACTGGAGGTGGGCCTTACAGTTTCAAAGCTTCACACGGATCCAGTTTGCTCTCTTTGCCTTGTGCTTGCTGCTGAAGATGTGAGCCTTCAACTTCCTGTTCCTGTCAGTATGCCTTCACTCAGCCATCATGGAACTAGCCCTCTGGAACTGTGAGCCCAAATAAACTCTTTCTTCTATAAGTTGCTTTGGTTGTTATATTTTATCTCAACAATAAAGAAGCAATTACTACATCTACAGAGTCCTCCTAGTCTAAAGTCAGGGTTAAAATGCATGACCTACAGCGATGAGAATTACTCCTTTATTCCACTCCACATGCCTTCCATTGTTAGGATAGGGTCAGAGGGCTCCACATACAAGTTTCCTTAGGTGCTAATCTTATTCCCTAAAGAACACATCATTTCTTTATAATGGCCTTTTGTTGGGGGTAGCGGGGTGGGGAGAAGCTATGTCTTACTGTGGTGATCAATACATTACTATTATACTCACAGATAAATCCATGTCTCCCAATCTTTTTTGTTCCTGCTCAATAACAGATTCTAATACTTTATAGTAAAGCATTTCTGCAAAACGAAAATATTTGTTGGCAATTTCTGTCGAAATAAAAAAAATCACAAAAATTAAATACAAATTAAGTAAATATCATGGAAAAGACTCATCCCCCCCTTCTCTAGCCACAAAATAAAATCTAAAAACCAAATCCATACTTTCTTTTACTTTAATTAATTTTACTTATTTAATGTATATGGGTGTTTTGCTTGCATGTATGTCTGTGTGCCATGTGTGTGCCTGGTTGCCCAAGAGGCAAGAAAAGGGCACCAGATCCCCTGGGACTGGAGTTACAGATGTTTGTGAGCCACTGTGTGGGTGCTAGGGATTAAATCTAGGTCTTCTGGAAGAACAGCCAGTACTCTTAACTGCTAAGCCAGTGATTTTCAACCTTCCGAATGCTGTGACCCTTTAATACAGTTCATGTTGTGGTGAGGAAAATTATTTTTGTTGCTACTTCTTAACTGTAATTTCACTACTGTTACGAATCATAATGTAAGTATCTGATATGCAACCCCTATGAAAAGGTCACCTGAATCCCAAAGGGGTCTCAACCCGCAGGTGGAGAATCTCTCTTGCCCAAATCCATATTTTCTATAGTTGATGTTTCAATTATCCCTAAAAATTTCCCAGTATTCCTTTTCCCCTGAGTCGGGGCTCACTCTGTAGCCCAGGATGGCCTTCACTCTAATCACTAGTCCTGCCACAGCCTCCCAAGTACTGGGATTATAAACGTGAACTCAGGGCTGGAAAGATGGCTCAGCAGTTAAGAGCACTAGCTTAGCCGGGTGGTGGTGGCGCACGCCTTTAATCCCAGCACTCGGGAGGCAGAGCCAGGCGGATTTCTGTGAGTTCGAGGCCAGCCTGGTCTACAGAGCGAGATCCAGGAAAGGCGCAAAGCTACACAGAGAAACCCTGTCTCAAAAAAACCAAAAAAAAAAAAAAAAAAAGAGCACTAGCTTAACTGAGTTCAGAGGTCCTGAGTTCAATTCCCAGCAACCACATGGTGGCTCACAACCATCTGTAATGAGATCTGGCGCCCTCTTCTGGCATGCAGGCAGAACACCGTATACATAAAAAATAAATCTTTAGAAAAAAAAATAAAAATAAAAAATAAATGTGAACTCCCCAGCTGGCATCTTTAATATCTTTCATGTTAACATTTTCATATTTTCTAAAACTAAAATGAAAGCAGCACATAAAGAACTTAGTGTCTCTACATCAGACGCACACACTTTATCACCGTCTTTACATTAGATGCACACACTTTATCATTTTAAACACAACAGTTCTATGCTGCTATGGCTTAGGGTTGGAAGTTCTTCAAAGACCTATGTGTTTAAGATTTGGTACCCACAGTGACACTGTTGGAAGGTAGTAGGACCTTTAAGAGGTGGGGCCTTGC
>CABHPH010128350.1:0-69681 GCA_902168325.1 Peromyscus nudipes
AAAAAAAAAAAAAAAAAAAAAAAAAAAAAAAAAAACCGCTTGCATTTCAAAGACAGTCCTTACGTCCCAAGAATTTTTTTTCTTTGTTAGTTCCACCAATTTGAAGACCTGCAAAGACAAAGACCAAAACAACAATAACAACAAAACAAAAAACAAAAACAAATCAATGAACTTCCAAATGTCTGTTAATATTCTGACCTGCCCCTTGGAGACCCGTGCTGAGTGTCCTGATCTAAAGTTCCCGTTAAAAAAGAAAACTGCCCCCTCCATTCCCACGAGGTGTGAATCCTCAGCCCCTTGCCCCCCTTCTCCTCTCTCTTTCTATCGTTCTATCAGATAAACTCGTTTCCACGTGGATGCAGGGCCTGCGGCGTGAGTGACTAGTCAGTGAGTGACTAGTCAGTGAGTGACTAGTCAGTGAGTGACTAGTGACTGTTCTTGTGCTGCAACCTGCATCTGCCCAGCATGTTTCCCTTTCTCGTGGGACCCACTGGCCCCGCCAGCCAGGGCCTCCCGCATGCAGTATCATAACATTGCCCCATGCCACTCTTTGATCGTTATATTTTAAAATGAGTGGCCACTAAGACTGACTCCATGGATATTTAAAAAAAAAATGCTTATCCTGGTTTCCTTTCTGCTTCTGTGATAAACACCATGACCAAAATCAGCTTGGGGTAAGGTCTTATTTCAGTTTTCATTTCCTAGGTTACAATCCAACACTGAGGGATGTTAGGGAAGGAGCTCAAGGCAAGACTATGAATAGAGGAATCCTATTGTCCAAAGCGAGCTGTCAAGTGTAAATTGTAACTTTATGTAACAATTTATAATCAAAGTCAGAATCTCTTGCTTTACCACAAAGGTTTATTAAAATAGGATGAAAATGACATTTGATAAAAGTTTCCGCCTAGGAAAATGAGGACACATAATGTAGCCTTACAGTTTATTCTGCTGTTTCCAGAATGATAAGCACCTTTTTTGGAACAGTATAATAAGTATAGGAAAAAGGAGTCTGGGTGAAATGTCAGCTCCACAGTAAAATGGGCATTTGAACAAGCACAATTGAGATTTAATGTAAAAGAAACACAGAAGGATCTGATCACAGAATTGCTCCCAAATCAAGATTTTGATAATTCTCTATTTTAAAACGTCATTAGAAGAACTGACTTCCTTTCACTTTTTTTTCAGTTTTAATGGACATTAAAACTTAATAGCTGACTTGCCTGTAGATAATAGAGACTTCTATCATTTGTTGGAGGAGTAGAAATCAATATAAAAGCGGGAGGTTACAGTCACAACAGAGATCTCAGTATGGGGCTACTAAGGGAGAGGATAACTCAAATTCTGACAGAAAAAAATATTATAAAAGTCTCTATTCTTTGAACTGCTAGGGATTCATTCTATCTTTTTAGATAATGTGTCTTAATTGGACTTTTTTTAAATAAAAAGAAATCACCTTTGGAGACCTTCAGGATTTTTGGATTCACTTAGGTTTTAGTCGTGAATATATCTTTTCACGAAGTATAATGTGTCATCTTGACTTGTATTAAAGATTTAAATATTTTGAAAACTTTTTACCCATTTCAGCCAAATTGAATTTCAAAAAAAAATAAGTCTAACAGCAAAAGTATTTTTGCAGATGTCTGGATCTATGGATCTGAGCTCACTGAAAGATATATATTTATCTGTAAATAAAAATTAATTTGCACCTGTAATTGAATAAACTATAGTAGTAGCTGTAGTTTATATATAATTTTCTTTACAATTATTTCCATCCTATAACAGTTGTACCTCAAATCTGGGAGACAGTTATCAAACTTAGATTCTGAGATTAAAAATAAATGGTACTGGCAAACTCCAACACATCATGCAACGTCTTAGTGTCACCTGGCTAAGGTTAGTACCAGCTTCCTAGGGAAAGTCATTGGCATTTCTTCCCTTCAGTTTTAAACTTGATATTTAGAGATCAGGAAAGCATCACAGGCTGTGTGCCTAAGAATAAGCCAAGAGAATTCGATATATTGGTACATACATGGCTTAACAGTGGCAAAGATACTGGGCTGCACGTTAGACAGAGACGTGTGCTCCATTTTATCACTGTAAGTGTGTTTGTTTGGTGTGGCTTATTTGATTTCTGCTTAAATTAGATTATTACAGGTATGATAAGTATGATATGATGTAATTTTTTCTTCCTACCATCACTTAATAATTTAGGATACATTATAAAGAAAAACACCAACTCCTCTTATGTAAGACAGCTTTGGTTTTATGCCAATACATAAAATTAAAATTTTTCCATCTGGTAACATGCATATTAGTTCTGTTTTAAAATACAGCATTTCATAAATATTATAAGTCCTTAGGTTGAAATTTGTGTCTGTAAGAGGAGGCATAAGAACAGAAAACACACACATTTGCTCTCAGCATCAACCTCAGTAGAAAACAAATCCATAGACAATAGCCATCTGTCTCCTAAACCGTGTGAAGAGCAAAGCTTTGAAAATCCAGCCGCCACTAATGTGACATGGTGAAACATTAATCACCCCCTTAGGCCAATATAATTGTAGCTCCATGTTAATTACCTAACAATTAACAGCAGTAATTTCCAAGGGGCAATCAATGAATTAGCTTGTGATTTTCCCACAGATTTTGGTCCCACACTGCCAATCTGAATGCATTTTCAACTCTGCACCATGGTTCATCAATGACACTTCTGGCGTATGAAATAAAAATTCATTTGCACCCTTACTAATTAGGCTGGAATATATCCCTGTGTGCATTGCAAACTCTATTCATTCCCACAAAATCTCTGCCACAGGCATTTTTCCCCATTTAAAAATTCATTTTCTATTAAATTAGAAGGTCACCTAGCAGGGAAAATGTACTAATCAAGATTTTATCACTAACGAATTAAAGATTTTTAATAAGCAAGTTTAATTAAGTTATCCTAACCAGTGATAACAGCTATTTACAATGTATGGGGATATGCGCATGTGCACTAGAGCATGGAACATCTGAGTTCCTATTCTGTGGAACCTGCAGATTCTGTATCCTCTATGTGAAGATGGATGTTGAGTAGGCCCACAGACAGCTGAAAGTTTCAAACCCAGCAGTTAGCTTTAAGAGAGGAAATGAACTCCCCTAAAGCTAAAGCTAGTTTCCTATATTGTAAAAGATAAAGGACATAGCATGATTACACTAATAGAATATTATCTTCCACTGACCTTGTACCCATCTTAGTCATTCACATGAGTACATTGATTATATTTTATCTTAAATGTACAAAGTTGTAGTTTGTCATTAAGGTATTTAGATGAAGACTAAAAAGTATATCCCTCTGAGCTGGACACCATGGTATGCACCTGCCATTCCAGTATTTGTGAAGTGGAGGTAGAAGCGTTAGAAGTTGAAGGCCACTCTCCACTAGACAGTGAATACAAGGCTGGTGGATGCTATAAAGCGCTGCCTTGAAACAATCAAAATGTGCTTCTGGGCAGCTCTTTATGACTCTCCCCTTATCCTTTGTGCAGCTTTAGTTAGATCTCATTGACTGTGATCAAAAAAGACAAAATGAAAAGCAGAAACAGCCTATTCATGAAATTTAAATCCTGTACTATTAGAATTAGCACAATGAAATCTTGGGCCATCCTAATCTATGTAGCCCAGGATGTGAACTGCTCCCTTTTCCAGTTATCCATACTTATGCTATTCCCACATTTAATCATCAACCACCAGATTGACTGTCACAGTATTACATCATTGTGTTCAATAAATTCCTAATTTATTTAATGATGTCTACTAATAGACCTAAGAGTACAGACAATTCAAAAGGCTCAAAGAATACAACCTTGAGTATTTTGACATGCAAAGCCTTTCACATTTCAATCCTTTTTCCTTTGATCACCATTTAACACATTTCACAGAGATGGTGACAAAATCTTTGTTATTAGGTATTCCTCAAAAAATCATAGAATTTTTAATCTAAAGAAAAGATGTGGAAAGGTTAATTTAAAAATGAAAGAACTGCAGCTAAGTGATGTAAATTGACCTATTTATGACCACACCACCAGTTAATAGCAGACAGATTGACTGACCTAAGAGGCCTTTGCCCTTTATACCACATTATGCTGCCACACTGTTAGTAATGTCATTATTTTAGTCATTAACGTCATATTTAGCAATAATTAATACATTTTATAAAGAATTTTAGGAGCTAGCCTCCTGCCTTTCTGACCCACTCATTATTTTCCACCATTAACTGCTAAGTGGTAATAGAAAGAACACAATAATCCCTCTTCAGTTCTGCATGATAATAAATGCCCCCAGAAACCTTCATTTATTGGCTTGAAGGAAGCCTTAAACTGGCTGTAACTTCCTATCTTGAATTCTCTTCTGACAGCCCCTAGTATCCTCTGTATGTGGGGCAGTCATGCTTGGCCCTTCAGAGTGAAAAACTAAAGCCAACTGTATCTCTTTGTTGACTTTTTAAAAAAGAACACATACAGTGTCATAGAATTGTCAAATACAGAGACAATGTATTTATTGGGACATTTTTACAAAGTGATCTGGATATATCTGCAGACACATTGTAATCTTTTCCACACCTGTATTCTAACACAGTGATCCCCAAGCATCCTTGTTCCTGCTCAAAGCAACATCCTCTCAAGACACCTGTTCCCTCAAAGCTGGGTTCACCCCTTCCTTTCCTTCTCTCAATCTCTTCCCCTCTATCTTTCCATCCCTGTCCCTCCCTTTCTCTTCCCCCATCACGTTTTTCTTTTTCTCATTACAACATTTTCATAAATACATTCCATAGCTTTGTTGAATTTACTTACAGAGATTTCTTCTTTGTGTTAACATGTGCAATGTCTTTTAGAAGTCACATTTCTCCTCAAACTATCCTTTTAAAAGAACTTATTGCATTTAAAATTCTGAAATTACCTTAAATATCTTACTTGGTTCTTTGGTATCTTCTTCTAATAAAATGTAAATACTATGAAAACAATAGTTCATCTATGTAGTTTTTGCTACTGTATCTTCTCTTGGATGTAGGACATTGTGTATGAGAAAAATAAATACATTTTTGTTGCATATAAAATAAAATTATTAATTATTTAAATCTACCATTCACAAAATTAGACACATTAAAAATCAGATTTCTTGCACATCATGTGTGAACTCTGCTATTCCCTTCTTGAAGTTATTTACCTATGCTTCAGATTTGTACTATTTATCATAGTAATAAAATATTCCTTAGAATGATAAGAAAGAGAGCAAGGAGTGATGTGGTCCTTGTCACCCCAAGGCTTTAGTTTCTAGAGAAAAGTCTTATTCTCCCAATAAACACTTTCAATAAAAAGCAAAATCTCATCTCTCATGTGCTATCAAAAACTAAATATAGAAGTGAGAATACATACATATTAAAAATTTATCCAGCATTGACAGGAAAAACTTCTTTGGGCATGACCACTGAGTTGCTATCTGAATAATGAGAAGGCATTAAGTACACATGTAAGATGTGGTCTATGGTTAATGTGAAATATTTATAAAGAGCTGAAAGTGGCATGAAATAGTGGAAAATCTAGGTGTCTAGAAAACTTAGCCTTTATAGAACTGGGTGTAGCACCAAGACCTCCAGATGTGTGGCCGTGATGAATATTTTGGTTTTATCCTGAGAACACTGAGGAATCATTAAAAGGTGTCAAACAGAGGCAGCAAGTAATATGACCAGATTTTCCATTTTTATATAACACAGAGACTCATGAAGGATTGACAGACATCAGGAAGGTGCAGGTAGATCAGCTGGGAATGACATTCTAGTATTCCAAATGACAGATGATGTCATTCCGTGCTAGGGGGGTGGGGTGAGGTGATAAAGTAGAAAAAATTGAAGTGTATCTTACAAAAAGCATCCAACAGGGTTTGATGATGGAGGTAGCCATCAGAGAAATAAAAATATCAGGCCACTCATACTTCACAGCAGGAACAACACTGGCAATCTCTGAGGTGTACAAATAGATCAGCTGTTTGTGGGAATGCTTTCAGAAGATCATGTGTTCAGTTTTTAACTGTTAAATAGGCCATGTTTTTCAGAACTCTAGGAGAAAATAATTACACATATGTGTCTGGGGTCTAAAGGAAATGTCTGTGTTTAAAATGACCATTAAGCCCTAGGTATGGGGACTGGTAAGGAAAAATTGAAAATACTTGAGACCAAGCTTGAAGGTCTGAGCTTTGTCTCTTGGACTCATGTGATACAAGAATGGAACTGACCCCAATAAATTGTCCTCTGACCTGTGAATAAATTTTAACACACACACACACACACACACACACATACTAAATAAACAGATAAATGTAGTAATGTAAATACTGGGTAATGTGAAACAATCCTTTTGTATACTGTGAAGATGTATTGCTCTCATTGATTTAATAAAGAGCTAAATGGTCTATAGCTAGGCAGGAAGAGGTATAGGCAGGAGAGCCAGTAAGAAAGAATGCTGGAAAGAAGAACGGTAGGGTCGCCAGCAAGAAGGAAAGGGAGCAAGACATGCAAGAGGACAAGTAAATGCTATGAGTCATGTGGCAACATGTAGATGAGTAGAAATGGGTTAGTTTAAGTTATAAGAGCTAGTTAGAAACAAGCCTAAGCTATCAGTTGAGCATTTATAGTGTAGTTATTTGGGAGCTCGATGGTAGGACAGACTATTCTGTCTATAAATGGTGTCCAAAATCTGGGGCCACATACATACACATAAAGCCTGAGAAAATTATAAAAAAAAAATGTTCAGAACATTTCCGGGTGACCACCTTCTCTCAGGTAGGCTAGATGCTAGCAGCAAACAGAGACACAGCTCTTTTAAGAGGACCTGCTAGCAGGCACTTTTATGGGGTTCACGAGAAGTGGGTAGCACACTACTCGGTGGCGTGAAACTAGGTATAAATGCCTACAGCAGCATGGATCCAGAAACTTTACAGAGTTAAGGCAATAAATGTGGCTCCTACCAGTATGTCTGCCATGAGGCTAGGCTCTCAGGGAACTGGGAGGGGCAGGATGAGGGGGAGCCAGCTGCCAGTGCCATGCACTAAGCAGATCTACTGAGGGGGCTGACACAGCAGTTTAAGGTTTGTCTCATGGAATTAGAGAACACTTTAGATGCTCAATAAAGACAGATCCAGACAGAAAAACCTCCAAACAGGTTACAGTGTGTTTAAAAATGTACCTAGGCTTTTTAAAAAGAGATAAAAGATATAGATAGTCACAGGAAAAAAAGTTTAAAAATAATATTAAAGTCTTTAAAGAGTCAATAAAAGTAATAATTAAAAAAATAAGCCATGTAGAGATGGGAGATACACAGGGAATACGGATCCTGTGTGGTGTTGGTGTTGTGCTAACTTTAAATTTTTTGATTGCTGATGAATGAGCAATAGCTGCTGAGAGACATTAGATTATGGATGCTACTGAATTAAGCCAACCTATAAACTTTTAAAATAAGTGTTTTGATTTCAACATGGAAGTCAAAAGGTGCGTTGCTTTGGGGAAGGGGTTATGCTTTTGCTCCCAGAGAAAACAAAAGGCTATGAATTTCTTCAGGGTAAAGAAGATAAAGTTTGATTGCTGGGGATGTCTTTCTGTATGCTGTGAATGTGTTGCTCTGATTGATTGATAAATAGATTGCTGATTGGCTAGGAGCCAGGCAGAAAGTATAGTATAGGCGGGATAAGCAGAGAGGAGAATTCTGGGAAGTGGAAGGCTGAGTCAGGAGATGCTGCCAGCTGCTGCCGCCAAGAGAAGTAAAATGTTAAGTACCAGTAAGCCACAAGCCATGTGGCAACTTATAGATTAATAGAAATGGGTTAATTTAAAATATAAGAACTAGATAGCAAGAAGCTTGCCATGGCCATACAGTTTATAAGTAATATAAGTCTCTGTGTGTTTATTTGGGCCCCAGCAGACTAGAAAAATCTCCAGCTACATTTGATCAGAGAAGGCACCCTGAAAATCCTGACTACAGACATAAAGAAATAAACTTAAAAAACAAACAAACAAACAAACAAAACTAAGGACAGCTGACATATTTTATCTGCTCAAACATTCAAAAAAATTCTTTAAGTGACTTGCCCACACCACACATTCCATACTTGTGTTAATATAGATATGTATGTTACTGTTCTGTTAAAAGTTTATGTGTTTTCAGAACAAGGGAATCAAACACCGATGAAAACAGATGACCCAGGTGATCCAACATCTCAGAGCTCTTCTGTTGCTGTTTCCTCAGAGTTCTGCCTCCAGAACAGCTTCAAGGTGGCTGGCTTAATTGGTCCAGTCTCACAGACTACTTCAGTCAGATCATGACAATAATCCTGATTTTTTCAGGGTCTTCCAAAGATGCCAGCACTCCCAGAAGACAGGAAGCAGTCTAGATAACACAATACCCACATTCCTAAGAGATGGGTTATGGATGTTTGTCATCATTTGGGGGGGGTGTTGGTTACAAGTTGATATTGGTCATGGTCAGAATAACATCTACACAAGGAATTAGATTCAAGGATCTCTTTCTGAAGAGAAAAAAAGGGGAATATAGCATAAAAATGATGAGATAAAAGGGTAAATTATTAAATCTACCTTAACCCAAAAAGAACTATTAATCTCAAAATATTTTACATTGATATTGTCATAGTTAGGGTTTCTATTGCTGTGATGAAACACCATGACCAAAAGGCAAGTTTGGGAAGAAGGGGTTTATTTGGCTAACACTCAGCATTGCTGTTCACCACTGAAGGAAGTCAGGACAGGACTCAAACAGGGCAGGATCCTGGAGGCAGGAGCTGATGCAGAGGCCATGGAGGGGAGCTGATTAATGGCTTGCTTCCCCTGGTTTGCTCAGCCCACCTGATCGAACCCAGGACCAATAGCCCAGGGATGGCACCACTTACCATGGGCTGGGACCTCCTCCCTTGATCACTAAATGATAAAAAGCCTTACAGCTGGATCTCATCAAGGCATTTCCTCAGCTGAAGTTCCTCTCTCTGATGACTCTAGCTTGTGTCAATTTGATATACAAAACAACCCAGTACATGTATGGATTTTGGTTTACTGATACAAATTTAAAGTTATTCTTGTAATGCTGTATGTATGTTTCTACTCTTGCTTGTGGTATCATGCTTATGCAGCTCATTTAACAATGTAATGTTTAATTAAGAAATATAGGTTAGTAGCTAGTCATCTATAATAATCAAACTTCTAATCACATTGGATATGTTTTCAATGTTAAACAGATATATTTAGATAGATAGATGGTCTTCAAACACTTCAAAAACCTACAGAATATGGCATTTAAGATGTTTAATAATGTGAGACTTTCCATGTCAATGAGCCACATCTGCTTGTGACAGCACCAATCTATTTCAGAGCAGATGATAAGCATCAAAGATCATCCATATGGAGTTTATTTTCTTTGTGGCTAGGTCTTGCCATTTAGGAAAAAAAAAAAAAACTACCCTTGCCTCAACTGCTGACAGTATGCTGTCAAAATTGGACAAACTGAACACAAAAGAAAGCAACTACCAAACTTTGCCAAGAAAAGGTAGGACAGTCCTTCAAAGTTCTCTGCTTTTTAAAAATGTCTGTCAGATATACTAGGCCTGTAGGCCCAAGACAGATGCCTCAATATTACAAAGAACTTTGGGTGACTGTCCAGGCAGCTAGATGACTGTGTTGTTAGGCAATATTACACCCTTCTTGGGTCTTTAATGGAGTTAAAGGCTAAATAATTACACTTTAGGTTTTCTTAGTTATCATAAAAGGTAAGTTAGGTATAAAACTTTAGACTTGCAAAGATAAGATACATAATAGAATATTTTCTCTTCTTTTGCCAAATACAAATGGACTGGATATTGTAACTATAATTCTTACTTGCTAACTGTTTTTATTATATATAGTTTTGCTATGTTAAAGTTAAAACCATCCTTTTTTCATTAGACAAAAAAGGGGAAATGTAGAACAATCTTTTTGTACACTGTGAAAATGGGTTGCTCTCATTGGTTAAATAAAGAGCTAAATGACCAATAGCTAGTCAGAAAGCAGTATAGGCAAGAAATCCAGACAGAAAGAATGCTGGGAAGAAGACAGGCAGGGTTACTAGCCAGATGGAGAGCGAGCAAGACATGCAAGAGGACAGGTGAATGTCATGAATCATGTGGCAATATACAAAAAAAAGTAAAAAAAATATACAGTTAATTTAAGTTATAAGAGCTTGTTAGAAACAAGCCTAAGCTATTGGTTACAGCTAATAATAAGTCTCTGTGTGGTTAATTGGGAGTTTTCTGGCAGAACAGAATATTCCACTTACATCTGGGTATAGATAATACAATATTGTGGTGAGGGAATAGAGAGAAGAGGGCCTACATATGTGTTTATTCGTTTTTCTATTCCATTTCTGTTCCTATCCAGCTTTTAGGTATTGTATAAGTGTACAGCAGGCTCATTTTGGTTTTACTATATCCTTGATATCCTTGATACCATCTACCAGCTGGAACAAAGGAAAACATTCATTATTGAAATGTGATTGAATAAAAAACCTTGGGAAATAGTTCATCACTTCAACTCTTTGGTTTAGTCACTTATAAGAAGCTCCACATATATTACCAGGTTTTCATGAGGGCTACAAGAAATGAAATGAACAAAGGACCTGGAAAAGTATCTAGAAGACAGCAGTGCTCAGTGTCTATGTGTCTCTTTTAATCCTCACAATTGTCTTTGGTCAAGTATCATAGTTTCTAATTATTATTATTAAAGTGGTAATGAATACAGAACACATACTTATTGACTGAGATAAGCTAATATCAATTATATAATAGACCTTTCCATTATTCTTTTCTGTAGAAACAATTCTAGTTGCATGGTAAAAAGTTGTAGCCCCACATTTCAAAAAAGGTTTTGCCCTTGACCTGCTACTGGGAAGAATCTATTGAGCCCTTGGAATATCCCTCCTGATGTTAGTGCCTTTTTTTTTTAACCAAAGGCCTAAGATATATCAGATTGTTTACAGTTTAGATTGCTGTCCCTACAAAAATGAAATTATAGAACACCTATGTACATTATCTCACTTTAAGCCTTACAAAATTGTGAGATATTTCATTTTCCTTTTAGAGGAGAAATTCAAATTTCTAATATTAACATAAAGTTCAAATTCACCAGGTAATAAGTGATAGAGTTAGATTTTAGTATAAATGGTAGGACTTTTGAACTAAAGATCCACTTTAATCATTCTGAGATCTTATAACCAATTCTAGTTAATCACAGTGAGTTGAACATAGAGATGGATCAAAAAGTCGAATACTCAGGCAACACTTCAACTACTCCTTCCTGTGCTACAGGAATACTTACACAGTGGCAGCTTCATAAGCTCTTAAATGTGTAGTGAAGGAGAATTGAGATGCAAATCGCTTCCTCTAAGTTCTCCATGTTCTCCAAAAGGGTAAGTCCATCCAGTACCCAGTGCCCTTCCTTCATGAATCCCGCTGGCATACAATGCTACAGACTTTACTCATGTTTACTCTTCCTCCCTGCCTAGTGAAGGCTCCTGCTTGCTAACAATACTGCTTCTGTGTCTTCGAAGCTCCTCAGTCTCTTCAATCTCTTAACACATCTTAAGCAGCTTCCAGGCACAGAGACCCTTATAGACTCTTTTTCTGTAATTTGTCTCTTCCCTAGTGATCACTGAATAAGGTTAAAAGGCTTTTAATTAAATTCGCATGACCTGAAAGAGTGTGAAGTGGAGACTAGAGAAGGCTGAGTAGGTTTTTCTGCCTGATGGACACACCAGACTTCCATTGTCCTCGGGCCTGGGTGATGAGCCAAGGCCACTCAGCAGTGAGTGTAAATTGATTCCAGAATTCACAAAAGAAAAGATTTAAAAAAATAAGGAGAAGGCAATTTAAAAGTTAATTCAAAGATGATATATCTTACTTAACAATTTCTGCTATAATTAAAAATTTAACAAGCTTTGCAGGGAGTAAGCTCCCCAATAATGTGTAATAAGTTTCATGAAAAAAAGTGGAGCAAATAACTATGAACTGTGAGGAAAGAGAGACAAATGGGAAAACCATATGCTCTCATGAATCCAATTATATTAGAAAAGTTCTCTATAAACATTAGTTTTCTCATCTTCTTTGTCTACATAGCAAAAGTAACCTACATTAGAAGGTCCCCTCTCTAGTGTTATTCTGGACATTTTTTTGGACATTTGTATTATTCAGTAGGAAAAAAACAGAAATAAAGTGGTCAATAGATACATGGAAAAGTTTTATATAATAATGAAAATTACAAGAAATCAATGTCATTGATTTTTTTGATACTGAAAAAGAAGTAACAAAAAGATAACACTAGTGCTTGTGAAGAGGATGCTTAGAAAAACATGCTTCAAATTCTTTGATGTAATATAAGTTCTTAAAAATTTCTGGGAAATATGTTGAAAGTACTTGTCAGGATATAAGTAATATTAATAACAGACATTGAAACGTTAACTTATGTAAGTTAATCAAAATAATTAAGATAATAAAGATAATTCAAATTACTTTAGGCTTCAAAACTAAGGTTTACCAAATTATATGTCATGGATAAATAAAAATAGCTGCCAAAACTTTTCCTAGCAAAATCTCAATTAAGAAGCTAAAAATAGGGATGGAAGATACCAGGAGAACATGGCCCACTGCATCAAGTAAGCAGGGCTCATGCAGACTCACAGAGACTAAAACAGCAATCTTGGGACTTGCATGGGTCCTCTGCACACATGCTGTGGTTGTTTAGCTTGGGGATTTTGTAGAACTTCTAACAATGGGATCAAATGTATCTCTGACTCTTTTGCCTGCTCTTGGGACTCTTTTCCTCCTATTGGGTTGCCTTGACATGAGGTCTTCCACCTTGTCTTAATTTATCTAGTTTTGTACTGTTTTGTTGTTGTCTCTTGGAGGCCTGCTCTTTTCTGAAAGGAAAACAGAGGTGGAGTGGATCTGGGGGAGAGGGGAGGGTTGGGGAAAGTAGGAGGCATGGAGGGAGGAGGATCTGCAGTTGGGATCTATTGAATGAGAGAAGAATCTTTTTATTTGTTTGTTTGTTTGTTTTGTTTTGCTTTGTTTTTCCAGAAAGGGTTTCTCTGTGTTACAGTCCTATCTGTTCTGGAACTTGTTTTGTAGACCAGGCTGCCCTTGAATTCACAAAGATCTATCTGCCTCTGCCTCCTGCATGCTGGGTTTGAAGGCGTGTACCACCACTGTTCAACTGAGAAGAATCTATTTTCAATTAAAAAAAAAACCTAAAATTATAAGAATAGATGAAACCAAAATGAAATTGGGTTGCCTTTGGAATGAAATGTATATAATTTGCCTGCATGCATTTTATTATATTCTGTAAAGCTAAAGGTTATCGAGTTCATCAATTAGGGGAAAGCTTGACAGGAAGAGCAAGAAGTGCTGGTCACATGGGATCCACTGTGCAGAAGCTGAGAGTAAAGTATTCTCATGCTCAGCTTGCTTTTTTCTTCTTTTTCAATCTGAGAACTCAGACCATCTACCAGAATTGCCAACATGTAGAGTAGATATTCCTGTCTTAATTAACCTAACTTATAATCTCTTGAAGACATGCCGAGAAATTTTTCCAAAGGTGATTTTATATCCAATCAATCTGAAAAATCAAGATTAACCATCATAACATCTTAAAAAAAATAAGAATTTTAGTATTCTTGCTTTTCTTGAAAAAATCTAATGCAGAACCATTTACTATATATGCACTGTGCCACATAAATATATATACACACATATACATATGTGTATATATAGAGAAAATCATTAAACACGTATCTTTAAAGGTAATATCACATATTACATCTATACACCAATTGTCTTACAGAATCTTAAATAAATAACTGTATTAATACCAATATTTCTAATAATAATAAAACACTGATTGGCCAGTGGCTAGGCAGGAAGTATAGGCGGGACTAACAGAGAGAATAAAAAGAGCAGGAAGGTGGAAGGAGATGCTGCCAGACGCTGCCAGACACTGCCAGCCACCGCCAGGACAAGCAGATGTAAAGATGCCGGTAAGCCACGAGCCATGTGGCAAGATATAGATTTGTAGAAATGGATTAAATTAAGATAGAAAAAGTAGATAGCAAGAAGCCTGCCACGACCATACAGTTTGAAAGCAATATAAGTCTCTGTGTTTACTTGGTTGGGTCTGAGCGACTGTGGGACTGGCAGGTGAAAGAGATTTATCCTGACCGTGGGCCTGGCAGGAAAACTCTAGCTACAGACATGCCGAGAAATTTTTCCAAAGGTGATTTTATATCCAATCAATCTGAAAAATCAAGATTAACCATCATAACATCTTAAAAAAAATAAGAATTTTAGTATTCTTGCTTTTCTTGAAAAAATCTAATGCAGAACCATTTACTATATATGCACTGTGCCACATAAATATATACACACATATACATATGTGTATATATAGAGAAAATCATTAAACACGTATCTTTAAAGGTAATATCACATATTACATCTATACACCAATTGTCTTACAGAATCTTAAATAAATAACTGTATTAATACCAATATTTCTAATAATTTAAGATTATAAATATCAGGAAACTTAACAGTATTAAAATTTTACAAAAATAGAAGTATATTATACATCCTTCAAATTTGGTTTCTATATACTTCAATATTTCTCATAACCTTTTCCATTTTTACTGTTGAGAATTACTCAGATTGCAAAAGAATTTATAAACCTAATTGTTTTCACCATCTAAATATAAAATTGTCATGCTTTTGAAATCTTTCTCCACGATGATCCATCATTTTGGAGTCAGTCCACAAAAGAAGTCTGTGTTTAGAAGTGTTGAAGAGAATAAAATAAAAAATACATATTTTATATATTCAAATATATGTACACATTTTATAACACCTGCAGGGATTTTTCCATTACAATCTGATCAAAGATTACTCAATAGAGCAACTCTACTCCCTGGAGAATTCTGATGTTGCCTTTGAAATAAAATGTTTTAAGTTGTCACAAAAAGTAGAAATGGGCAAAAAGAAAAGAAAATGAACTCTCTCTGAATGCAAAAAATCAAGGAAACTGGAGTTGTAAATAAACTGAAAGGAAACAAGTCCCCCAAAAGTTCATAATTTCCCCCGATTTAATTGTCCCATGTTTCACAGGATTTTATTCTACCCAGAAAAGTGGAGTTTATCGAGAAAAAAAAAAGTGGAGTTTATCTTTTTCACTTGTAAAAATTTTTTTCGGTTATAAACATTGTGTTCAAGAACCTCATCTTTCAGTCTTTTTAATCACACATATGCTTCGTACATTAGGACACTTTAGAGCGACAGAGGTGGCATCAGTCAGCTCTCCATTACCACGGCAAAACAACCAAGACGAACGACCTTAGGAAGCAAAGCTTCAGCTTGATTGTCCATGCCAGAGGCTCCCGTGTGTGGTCAGGTGAGAGGGTGGCAATGGGAAAAACTGTTTGCTTCATGGCAACCAAGCAACAGAATAAAAGAATAAAAGAATAAAAGGTTCCATTACCTCCTCCAAGCACAGCCCCCAGAGCCTAACTTCCTTTCTCTGTGTCCCAAAGTTCTCCTGTCTTTTGGCCAAGCTGTGAACACGTGGACCTTTCAAGCTACATCAGTCAATAACTTCATTGCTCATAATTTAACACGATTCACTGTTTCTATCGTATTGCTGAAATCAAGTTAAAAACTCTGCTTTAGTCTACTTCCATGGATCACATACAAAAGAAACAACTATAAAAAACTGTGGAGTACAGCAAAATAACCTTTATGAACAGAGCTGAAACTCCTGCATTTAAATAATTTTAAGAGAGATTTTTTTTTCTGGAAGATGTAGAAAACAAGATTATTTAAGAACTGAAAGACTGGGGATATAATTTAGAAAAGTCATGAAAGAAGTAACAGAAAATACAAGATACAGAGAGAAATGCAAGCAAATGCCTCAGAATTTTATGTCATACTCTTTCTGAATTGAGGTAGATATTTTACCAGTTTGTGATCAAGACAAGAAAACTTAAGGAAAGGGGGGAAAGGGCCAATAGAAAACAGAAAGAACTAAAATATTCACCCGAAAGAGCCCTCTACCCCTTCCAGGAAAGCCAGACCAACTCAGCCGCCATCTGGGCCCAGATCTAGCACTTTGAGTTGGCCAACCCACACACCTATTCTATCTATGAGCTGCTGGACCGCTAGGGGGAGCCTGTGCTGCAGAACCAATTCCAGGAACACTTCATCACCACTGAAGGTGAAGGCCTGAAGCATGGCTGAAATCTAGCTGATGGTCTGGTATTTATGGTGCTTCAGAAATCAGAGGCCTTGAGCTAGACCAATGACTTATAGCAATGAATATCTGCATGTAGAGCTTTATGGGTAAAAAGAAAAAAATATAAGCTGCAGTTTCCAAAGCCACTGTGATGAATGAATTTTCAATAGAGGGGTGGGAAGGGTGGAGGAACAGAGCAGTGCATATGCTTTGGAAACAGGCTAAACCATATATTATCCAAGGCCCGAGCCACCACCCAAGGACATGTTGATGTCCCCGTAGTCCATGATGCCACTGGAGGTTATGTCTGGGTTCGTAGTCCTGCGGCAGTGCAGCTGGAGGCTGTGTTGATGTCTGTCACCCACGTTACCACCATAGGCCATGTGGATGTCCATAGTCTGTCTTGCCACTGGGGGCCATGTCTGGGTCCAAAGTCCTGCGCAGCCAGGGACCGTGTTGATGTCCATGACCCGTGTTACCACAAAAGGCCATGCGGATGGATGATTGTGGTCTGTTCTGCGGCCTGAAGCTATGTTGATGTCTGTGGCCCATAGTGAAGAGGTCTGTGATGCTGGAGACCAGATGGATGTCAGTGGTCCGTGCTGACAGATAACATGATGTCCCTGATAAACACTTCTCTCTGGCTGTAAAGGACAAGGAAGCTTCTCCTGCAGTGGTATGGATGACTGCAGATTCACAGTTGAGAAAGAGAGACATAAAAGGCTTCCTTGACAACTGGCACCTCCACCCTCCACCCCCACCCAAAAAAAAAGGTAACAGCTTAGACAGGAAGCCATCAAAGAGAACCCTAAAAATTGTAATAAGAATGCTGAAGTGTAGTTCTCCACAATAGAGGGGTACTGGTGGGGGTGGGGGTGGGAAAGGACTCACATTTCTTTAAGAGGCTGGATACCATGCTCCAGTGACTATATGGACAACACAAATTGGACATTTGGGGGCAGGGGGTATGGGGGGGAGACCACAAGGCTGAAGGGGCAGACCTGAGAGGACCAGGAAGTAAAGGTGATTGGATGCATTATGCAAAATTTCCAAATAATTAATAAAACATATTTGTGGGGAGCTGCGTACAGCTGCACCTTAAAGATGGCGCTGGTTTCTGCCTTCCGACTTCCCGATTGGCGAGCGCTGCCTGTGGTAAACAACTCCATATAAGGCTATAGCGGAATCTGTGGCTTGCTTATGCATGCTTGAGCCTATGGGCAATGCCCATGTGGCGACCTGGGGTTGGCTGCCCAGAGCCTATTTAAGGCCAGGAGAGGCTTTCTCCGTAGGTCAGAAGATTGTTCAAGGTTCCTGAATAAACTGCAGAAAGAAGAGCTCGGTGTTGTGTCTTCCTTGCTGGTCGAGGCGGTCATGACAATTGGTGGCCTGTACGAGGAACACTTTTTTCCTTGTGGAGCTCAGAACTTCCTGCAGTCAGGGTGGTATACCGGTAAGTCCTCAGGTGAGGTGGGGATCCACGTTTAGAGTGGGGAATTGCTCTTCTCTGTAGATAAAGAGAGAGTGGGATTTAAAGAGCCGCAACAAAAGCGGAAGGTTAAAAGGATCTAAAGAGCCGTGACAAAAGCAGAAGGTTAAAAGTATAAAGTGAAACTACTAGTTTCTAGCTTGCTAACAGTTATGGGCGCTTCTTTGTCGCACCCAATTTTTTTGGCTCTTAATGAGCTGCTCTTATCTAAGAAATTGAAAATAAAGAAAAGCACTCTAGAAAGATTTCTGGAGGAGTGTGATACTGTAGCTCCTTAGTTTGCAGTTTCTGGGAGCTTAACTACAGCCTCCTGGGAAAGGTTAGGAAGAGATCTTGATTTTGCCGTGGAGCAAGGAACATTAAGGAGTGGGGTGAAGCCCGTTTGGAAATTGGTGAGAGGCTGTCTTGAGGATCAGAGGTATAGCGAAACGGTTGAAATGGGGCAGACTGCTTTGGATACATTGAAGGAGGAGAGATCAGAAAAGGCCTTATCAGATAAAACAGAAAGTAAAAGGGAGAAAAGGGTAAGAAGTTGTACCCTAGTCTTTCAGAGCTCGAAAGTGAGCTTGAAAGCGACTTGTCAGGGTCGGAAAGGGCTGAATCTAGTGAATCAGAAGAGGTAAAACCAATTACAGAACAGGTGGAAAATGTTAGAGTTCATAAACGAAAAAAGGAAAAGGACAAAAAACAACAGGAGAGGGAGGCTTGTGTCACACCGTACTATGAACCTGCCATGCAGCCACCCTGTGGGGGTAGTGCGGCAGCCACCTCCTTTAATCCGGAAGTATGGAGGGCAGTCAGAACGGAAATGCTATCAGCCTACCCGGTATTTCAGGATGACCAAGGTCAAAGATACCATGAGCTGTTAGACTTTAAGGTAATTAAGTCCTTGGCAGAGTCCGTCAGACTTATGATATTACTGCTTCATTTTCTGTAGCCCAAGTGGAGGCCTTGAACAGACATTGCATGACTCCTACCAATTGGAGTGGACTCGCCCGCGCTTGCTTGTCTCCAGGTCAATATTTAGATTGGAGAGCTTTTCTAATTGAATTTGCTAATGAGGAGGCAGCTGCTAATCTTGCTGCTGGCAATCCGGCATGGAACAGGGACATGCTGCTTGAGCAAGGTCGATTTGCTAACCAACAGACCAGCTATCCAGTTCAGGTGTATGAGCAAATTAACAAAATTGGTATGAAAGCCTGGAAAGCCCTTCCCAATAAGGGGGAAGTGAGCGGCAACCTTACTAAGATCCTTGAGGGTCCCATGGAGCCCTTTTCAGACTTCATCACTCGTATGGTTGAGGCTGCAGGCAGAATTTTTGGAGACCCTGATGCAGCCATGCCCCTCATAAAGCAGTTAGTTTATGAACAATGTACAAAAGAATGCAGAACTGCCATAACTCCTTACAAATCAAAAGGCCTTGAAGCATGAATGAAGGTGTGTAGAGAGTTGGGTAGGCCATTGTCCATTGCTGGATTGGCAGCAGCTGTCATCCAGCTAACAAAAAAGGGAACTGGGAATACTAACTCCGGATCCTGCTTCCGGTGTGGCAAAATGGGTCATCTAAAGCGTAATTGCCCGGAAGGAGGTAGGAATACAGAAACAGGAAGGGGACAACGCCCTATGCAACCAGGCTTGTGCCCAAGGTGTAAAAAAGGAAAACATTGGGCAAATGAGTGCAGGTCAGTTAAAGACATCAATGGGCAACCAAAATCAGCAATGAGATCTGGGACCTATCCAAAAAACAGCCAGCGGGGGCCCCCCGTCCCCAGGGCCCACAAATATATGGGGCAGTGGAGAGTCACAGCCAAGAATGGCAATCGGAGCAATGGCCAACCCTCCATCATCCGAGGAACCACGGAGAGCCACTACAGGCTCAGTAGGATTGGACCTCCGTGACACCACCAGACTCATACTGACCCCACAAATGGGAGTTCAATTGGTGGACTCTGACTTTAGAGGCCCTTTGAGATCAGGCACGGTGGGTCTGCTGATAGGGAGATTCTCCACCACCTTAAGAGGTCTTAAAGTACACCCAGGAGTGATTGATCCTGATTATACTGGTATAGTGAAAATTATGGTTGAGTCCCCAAAAGCAATTTCCTCCATTTCTCCTGGAGACAGAATTGCACAGATGATTATCTTACCTAGTCTCCATGATCAGTTCGCTGCACATACAAAGCAGAGGGGTAACAAAGGTTTTGGGTCCACAGGAACGGACTTAACTTTCCTATCCTTGGATCCAGATCAAAGGCCTACTCTTGAGCTTACTATCAATGGGAAGAAAATCATTGGCCTCTTGGATACAGGAGCAGACCGGAGTATTATTGCCAAAAAGGACTGGCCCACAGGCTGGCCAGTGCAGGTCTCCTCCCAGACCCTTCAGGGGCTGGGATACTCAAAGGCCCTGGATATCAGTGCAGGAGAACTTCACTGGAAAGATAGTGAAGGGCATGCTGGAACTATGCAGCCTTATGTCTTGGAGCTTCCTGTTTCCCTATGGGGGTCGAGATCTCATGCGAGACATGGGGTTTAAATTAAGTAATGAATACTCTTCTGAATCACAGAACATGATGAGGACAATGGGATTTCATTCAAGTTATGGGCTAGGTAAACATCTACAAGGAAGGAAGGACCCCGTCCAAGTTCAAAAAGGAGTTTATAGGCAAGGATTGGGTTTTTCATAGGGGCCACTGAGGAAGGAATTCCCATCTCCTGGAAAACAGAGGACCCGGTGTGGGTTCCTCAGTGGCCACTTTCCTCTGAAAAGTTATCAGCAGCAAAGGAGTTGGTAAAGGAACAGCTTGAGGCAAGACATATAAGACCCTCTGTGTCCCCCTGGAATACACCTATATTTGTTATAAAAAGAAAATCTGGAAAATGGCGATTGTTACAGGATCGTAGGGCTATTAATGATCAGATGCAGATCATGGGTCCAGTGCAGCAAGGGCTACCGCTCCTATCAGCCCTGCCGGCTTCCTGGCACATAATCGCTGTGGATATAAAGGATTGTTCCTTTTCCATCCCCTTATTTAATGCTGATAGTACGAGATTTGCCTTTACTCTCCCATCAATCATGAGGAACCTGATAAGAGATATGAGTGGGTGATCTTGCCTCAAGGCATGGCCAACAGTCCCACCATGTGTCAGATTTATGTAGATGCAGCCCTGACACTCATGCGGCAGCATTTTCCCACAGTGAGATGTATCCATTATATGGATGATATTTTACTTGCTGCAAAAAACGAAGGAGTGTTAGAGGAAGCATATTCTTGCTTAGATGAAGCATTAAGAAGGAAAGGTCTTTGCATAGCTCCAGAGAAGGTTCAAAAGGATAAGATAGCAAATTATTTAGGTTTTCAATTAAAAGATAATGGTGTCATGCCCCAAAAGGTTGAATTATGTAAAGATCAGTTGCACACATTGAATGATTTTCAAAAATTGTTGGGAGATATCAATTGGGTCAGAAGTTATTTGAGGATGCCAAATTATGAATTAAAACCCCTATATGATGTATTGAATGGGGAAGCAGCTTTAGATTCACCAAGATCCTTATCCCCTGAAGCAAGAGAAGCATTGGAAAAGGTAGAAAGAAGGTTACAAGAGACATTTTTACAGAGAATAAAAGAAAATGAAACTATAACTTTGTGTATCTTACCTACCTTTTTACAGCCAACAGGGCTGTTGTGGCAAGGTGGACCTTTATTATGGATTTATCCTAAGGTATCTCCAGCTAAAGCTATTGAATATTATCCTACTGTGGTAGCAGTGCTTGCTCAACATGGCATTTAACAATGCATTCAATATTTTGTCATAAATCCCGCCATCTTGATTGTTCCTTATAACTCACAGCAAGTCCAGGTGCTCTGTGCAACAGTTGATGAATGGGCTATATTACGATGTGCCTTTTCGGGACAAATTGATTGTCATTATCCCAAACATCCTTTAATGAGCTTTTTTAAAGAACATCCAGTAGTTTTTCCCAGAATGACCTCTGCGGAGCCTCTAATGGGGGTTAGTACAATATTCACAGATGGAGCAAAAACAGGATGCGGTGCTTACATGGTAGATTCTCAAAAACCAATAAAACATCAATTCCTTCCTGAAGCAACACAAAAGGTGGAATTGCTTATAGTGATAGAGGTTTTTAAGGCTTGCCCTATCCCTTTTAATTTGGTTTCAGATTCTTGTTACGTGGTAAATGCTTTAAAATGCCTAGAGTGTGCAGGGCCTATAAAGGCTTCTAGCCCAGTGGGATCTTTATTTCAACAATTACAACAGTTGATCTGGCAGCGAACATCCCCCTTTTTTGCTCAACATATACGAGCACATTCTGGATTGCCCAGACCTTTGACAGCAGGCAATGATGTGGTGGATCAATGCACCCAGCGAGAGTGGATGCTTCTTGTTTCCGCTATACAAAGAGCTTATGATTTCCATAGCACATTATGTTAATGCCAGAGCTTTACAACAAAAATTTTCTATCTCTTGAGCAGATGCTCGAAAGGTTGTTTTAGATTGTCCCCAATGTGTTATATATCATCATCCTCCTGGTTTGGGAGTTAATCCTCGAGGTTTGCTTCCATTACGAGTATAGCAAATGGATATCACTCATATCCCTGAATTTGGACGTGTTAAATATGTTCATGTATCAGTAGACACCTGCTCAAGGATCATTCATGCATCGCCACTGACAGGAGAAAAGGCATCTAATGTCATTGCCCATTGCCTAGAAGCATGGGCGGCCTGGGGAAAACCAGGACAACTCAAAACAGACAATGGACCTGCCTATACAGGGCAGAAATTTGCCTCCTTTTGTCAGCAAATGGAAGTGCAACTTGTACACAGGCCACACTTGTATGGCCTGCCCTACAATCCACAGGGTCAGGGTATAGTAGAACGTGCCCATCATACGTTAAAAGAAGTATTACAAAAACAAAAAGGGGGAATAGGCCACGGCCGTATCCCTAAAGAAAGAATATCCCTTTCCTTATTTACCATAAATTTTTTGAATTTGGACATTTATAATCAGTCTGCCGCAGATAGGCATCAGGGTCAGCAAGGCCCCACTAAAGGAATGGTGCAATGGAAGGACATGTTGACAGGTGTCTGGCACGGTCCGGATCCCGTGCTGACATGGGCACAAGGTTCTGTTTGTGTTTTCCCACAGGATCGGCAAGACCCGATCTGGGTACCCGAACATTTGGTGAGGAGAACTCAATATCGAGAAGAACATGATGAATCCTGGCTTATGTGTAACTAGTATCCAGTATGAAAATTTTATTTGTGTTGCAAACTTGTCTAAACAGTTGTCTAGTTACATTCTAGGGAATTGGACAGGAGAATTCGATGGCCTGATAGATCAATTGAGAATGGCCATAGTTGCTGTCAATTCAACTCGGGTGGATCCTGGACTTGCAGAAGGGCTGTCATCCTGGATCTCTATGGCCATGAATCATCTGAAAGAGTGGGCAGGTTTAGGCGCCTTAACAGGCCTACTGGTGCTTGTCTCCCTGATTTGCCTGTGGTGCATCTGTCGTATTAGGCTCTCCCAGCAGCGCAATGCAGCCATGATCATTCAAGCCTTTACGGCCATAGAGGTCAGACAGTCTCCCCAGGCCTGGTTGGCTACCTTAAAAGATTGAATTCATATGCAGGATGTGAGGCTAGCGCACTGCACTTAGGACCACAACAGCATCTTTGGTCTTGAGGAGAGTACATCTGATTGCATGTGGGTTAATGCCCCAAGTCCCCACCTCTGTGAAAAAGGGTATCGGACAGGTCAAGCATTCTCTGGGTGGATGACACCTGTGTGGATGCCAGTACATAGTCCCCTGTTCCTCAACAGAGATCAGACCCTTGCTCTCACCTGCTATTTTAAACAAAACAAAAGGGGAAACTGTGGGGAGCTGCGTACAGCCTTGCCTTAAAGATGGCGCTGGTTTCCGCCTTCCGACTTCCCGATGGCGAGCGCTGCCTGTGGTAAACAACTCCATATAAGGCTATAGCGGAATTTGTGGCTTGCTTACGCATGCTTGAGCCTATGGGCAATGCCCATGTGGTGACCTGGGGTTGGCTGCCCAGAGCCTATTTAAGGCCAGGAGAGGCTTTCTCCGTGGGTCAGAAGATTGTTCAAGGTTCCTGAATAAACTGCAGAAAGAAGAGCTCGGTGTTGTGTCTTCCTTGCTGGTCGAGGCGGTCGCGACACATATTAAGTAACAAAAATACATATTTTCCTGTGACTGACTTATCACAACTTGTATGATGTTTTCCATCTCCATTCATATTAACACAAACACACACGCATCACACACACCAGGATTTTCTTCGTTTCATTGTTGAATAGTGGTCCATTGTGATTGTATGATACATTTCTATTAGCCCTTCATACATCTATAGACATAGTTTGATTCCATACTTTGACTATTGTCAATGGAGCCACAATAAGAATGAGCATTCAGGTACATGTTTGATGTACTGATTTCAACTTATTTGAATACTTACCTAGAACTAAGATAGCTGGATCATATAGTTATTTTATCTTTAGGTGTTTGAACAATCTCCATACTATTTTCCATAATGGCCCAAGTAATTTGTGCCCCCACTAACTATGTCTAAACAATATCTGCTCACAATCGAAAATACTACTTATCAGTCCTGTCATATAGAAATAGAGTAGTTGTTGTTTTCAAAAAAAAAAATCTGCTAGACAGCCTTAATCTGGATTTACTAAATTTCCAAATTTCCTTGAGTAAAATCAAGATTTCCTCCCTCAATACAAGAAAGTCTACTAAATGTTTGCCTTGTAGAATCTGCAAGGTAGAGTGGGTTAGAAGGTTAGGAATAATCTTGAACCTCCTCTTCTGTCTAGGCGTCAAGCAGCCAGCAGGCTATGGTGGATATATCTTACACAACCATGGTGATATTTCCATATGACCCATTTACCATCTGCAAGAACTGAGAACATGGAGCAGACACAGAGCACTCAAGGCTATACCATAGACTTCACACACCCAAAAAGTCCCCGGAAGCAGGTAGAGTACACTGAAGATCAAAGTTAATTGTTGATAAAGTTATAATGACCAAATCTTCAGTTGATTGCAGCAGGAGAAAAAGTCATAACAAGATTACAGAGGAATGGCAAATAAACATCATCCAACATAGATAATTACACAAGACATTGAAAGAATGGAGCTGGTTTAGTAGTAGTAGACCACAGAATGATATCTGAAACAATAATGTCTGAATAAAAAACACTGAATCTAGAATCCTAAGGAAAAATTGTGATTTCATACTTAGGCAAATTAGTATATATGTGTGTGTGTGTGTGTGTGTGTGTGTGCGTGTGCGTGTGCGTGTGCGTGTGCGTGTGTGTGTGTGTGTGTGTGAATAATGTGTCTATAATGTATATATGTATATAAATGCCAAACTATATATTAAATTAGATACACAAAACACTGAGATAAAAAGGAACTTACAAAACTTACTTAAATTAAATATACTTTAGAAAGCTATCTCAAAAGAGGAATCTATATTTTCAAATGAGTATTTAAAAACAAATACCTTGTCCTTTTGTACTAATAAACTATAATTTGAAAGCTAATAAACATGACAAAATAAAAACTCCATTCAGAATAGTAATAAATATATGACACAGTTAGAAATAAACTAAGTAAAAAACAGAACATTTACATAAAAAGAATTATGGATCATTACTTAGTGACATAAAAGGATAACTGAATAAAGAGAGAAATTGCATCACTGAATACATATTAATATTGTACAAGCATAATCTATAGTTTAATGCAAGCATTTAAAACATTTTGTATTCTATATCTAACAATGCACTTTTGTGTTTTTATTTCAAAGTCTTACTTATCAATGTATATAAAAATATATAAAATATTCTGATTATACTTTCATAGTACTAAAATTAATTTTCAACTAGTAGCAATACCCACTGATTACTAAGTGCCAACTCAAAATTGTTATGAAGTCAGTAAAGGTAATAACACAAAAAAAGAATAAATGACATTTATTGGATATGATCATCATGATAAAGCTATATTATTCTATTCAGTGTCAGGAAAGGGAGAGCTAGAGCTGAGTTGTGACAAAATTCTGCTTGAAACTAAAGAAATATGATGTTGTTGTCACAGATAAAGCATCATTTTGTGGTGTGGACCCTCTTTAATTGTGGAAAGGGTAACTCCTCAATTATAAGATGATAGGCAAGTAAGTACTAAGCATCTTGTAGAAATAATGAAGTCATTATTATTTCAAATATGGAAATAGAGGTAGGGTATAGGTTTTCTTTGATGGAAGATGTAGCCTCATGCTACTTTATCAGACTCAAGCTTAAATTGAGCATTTGGAGAAACATGGTCCAACTACCATTGGCATTGCCCACTGGAGGAGAAATCTGCATGCATTATTGTCTCCAAACCAGGCACTTAGTGCCCTTTCTCTGGGCCCATGCCTTCAAGGACCCTCTCTCCTCTTCACCTCTGCCACTAACAGCACAGTAGCATAATGAGAAACAAAGAGCAGAGCACAACAAGGTCAGCAAATGGACATCCTGGCGTCTGTGAGCGGTATGACCATCAGTTGGTCACTTTATATCACTTAGTTTCAGTTCCTTTATTTTTAAATTAATCTGTGATGGTCCCTCTGGGGAAAAAAAACAAGCGTGTTTTAATGTAAAGTTGCCATAAAAGCTGCAGTGTTTCATTCTGTGCTGGTAGCAGGGGTAGATTCAATAGCTTCCTTACCATATGCCTATAGACTACATATGCCCCATAACCTCTATCAAAATTTTAATTTCTTGTGTTTTTTTTTACCAGGTACAACAGGGTAATGCTTTATTTCTAGTGGATTGAGACCCTTTGCCACTCATTCATGATTGAGTTGGCACAATCTCTTTACTGTGAATAAGGTAGCAACCATGGGAAATCATATATGCCAACTCAGTAACCCTTTCTTCATTTATAAATGAGTGATCAAAAACGGTCAGGGAGCTGCATCAACTTTCAACTTAATGTCACTGGGCATCTGGCTGTGGTGGAAGTTTCCTCCATTGGTAAAAGGGAAACTCTCTACATATGAATTCCAAGGCAGGGAGATTACAAAGATCGTTCAGCAAGACATTAGGCACAATAGTAAAAAGAGCTATATCTCCTTTCCTTCATTCCTATCTCTGAATGTTATGGCTAGAGTAGAAATCATGCTATATACTACTTTCTAATGAGTACATACTATAATTTGTAGAAAGAAAAACCACACCATCTGTGTCTTATTCAAAACTCTGCCCACTGGGAAGAATTAACTTCACAGTTTCTTTCAAAATTACCAAGAATAGACAGAACAAACTGTAGACATCTAGTTATGGCTAACATAAACATACTGTGTGGGCCCGTCTATAAATCAGGTCTTCAAATGCCCCTCTTTGTTAACTGATGATAAAACTACTCAAAAGCTCAAAGAGGTCAAAGATAGAAGCAAAGAAGCAATGAAGTAAGGTGCCCAAGCCAATTGTTGGTGCAATTTACCAATTTTTTGTGGATCTAATAGGGCCCAATCTCTCATATACCATTAAAGTTTAGTAGTTAAGCGTGTGTAACTTCATAATTGTTGGGGGTATAAAACATCATGCTAGTGATAGAATGCATTGATTTCCTATTCTGTTTATGTATTGATATTAGGTAAGTCCATAACTAGGCTCATAATACAGGACCTGCTTCTCAAATGGAGAATAGCTGACAGAGGACAGCCAAATCGTGCTAGAGATTGCAAATCTTTGCACTGTTTCTCTGAGTAGAGCACACTATGAATTTCATGAAACATCCCAAAGTGTAAAAGCTATTTAAAATATCATTGGTTTTATGATCCCAGTCTCATACAGCTTGCATAGTATCTTGAACTTGAAGAATACTTACAGGCTATATTCCACTCCTAAATAGACACTTAATAGATTTCACGAGAAGAAAACGAAAGTAGAGGCAAACTACATATACAAATGTAGTACATATTGCTGTAGCTGGAAGTTGTCCTGTGTCCCTCAGCCACTCAGTCCCAAATAAACACAGAGAGTTTTATTATTAACTGCGAACTATTTGGTCTATGGCTCAGGCATATTGCTAACTAGCTCTAACATCTTAAATTAACCCACTTTTATTAATCTATCTTTTGCCACATGGCCATAGCATTATTGGTATGCTGGCATCTTGCTGCTTGGTCAACTGGATGGTATCTGCCTTGACTCTGCCCTTTTTCTCCCTGTCTCTCTTCTTGAATTTTCTATCTGGCTCTTGTCCTTCCTTACCATAGGCCAAAGCAGCTTTATTGATTAATCCATACAGAAAGACCATCTCACAGCATTTCCCCTTTTCTGTCTAATCAAAAAGGAAGGTTTTCATTTTAACATAGTAAAATTATATATAACAAAAGAGTTATCAAACAAGAATTACAGTTACAATATCTAGTCTATTTGTATTTGGCAAAATCAAAGAAAATATTCTATCACCTATCTTATTTTTGTGAGTCTAAAGTTTTGTATCTAATTTATCTTTATCATGACTAAAGAAAACTATAACTATCTAGTCTTCAACCCCATCAAAGACCCCAGAAGGATATAATATTATCTGAGTAAACAGGAAGTGCATTGTAAGCAGCTTTCATAATTCTAGAAATGACAGAGATATCTGGATGTCTGGACAGTCAGCCGAAGTTCTTTTGTAATGTTGGGGCATTTATCTTCAGCCTACATACCTAGAGTCTCTGTCATGCTTTTCAGTGAAGCAGGAAATTTGAAGTACTGTTTCATCTATTGGCAAAGTTCATCAGTCACTTTTCTCTGTGTCCTGCAGAATGTCTAGCAGTTTCTTCTGTTCAGTGGTCACCTTCCTATGGGTCCTGCATATCCAGTTTATACAACATATTGTCGAGCAGTTCAGTCAAGAGCAGTTTCTTGTTTGCCTTTTCCATGTTGTAAGGAAATTCATAATGAGCTTATTTATTGCCCATTATCCTCTTTGAAGTAATTGGTGCTGCAGGAGAAGATGTGTCTCACCATTGTGGGATAATGCCCATGTACACTGGTTTAATAAAACACTGATTAGCCAGTAGCCAGGCAGGAAGTATAGGCAAGGCTAGCAGATGAGAAAAATTCTGGGAAGAGGAAGGGCTGGGTCAGGAGTTGCCAGCCAGACACAGAGGAAGCAAGATGGCAAGGCAGAACTGAAAAAAGGTATCAAGCCACATGGCTAAAAATAGAAAGAATTATGGGTTAATTTAAGTATAAGAGATAGTCAGTAATAAGCCTGACCTAATGGCTGAGCAGTTATAAATAATACTGAGCCTTTGAGAGATTATTTTATAAGTGGCTGTGGGTCCATGGGAGGAGGGCCAGGTGGGTCCAAGAGACCTTCTGACTACATTCCAGTGTTCAGAAAAGTCTAAGTTCTTAAAACATTTTCAATGCTATATTCTGTAGGTCTTTGAAGTGTTTGAAGATTGCCTGTCTATCTGAAATATATGTTTGTATATCTAGAAAACCTAATTAATATGATTATAAGTTTGACTATTAATTTTTATTTCTTAAATATACATTACAATTTTAAATGAGTTGCATAAGCATAATATTAAACAAGAGTAAAAATATACATACAGGATAATAAAATTGACCTTAAATTTGTATCAATAAATCAAATTCATATTAATGTAAGTTATTTTGAGAATAATAGTTGTTTTTTGGATCAAAGTAGATTCAATAATCTATCTTGTTATCATTTCTATATCATATTATCCATTGTTTCTTTAGAAAAAGATTGCATTTATAATCAACCCCTTTAAATAAAAACAAACATAAACAATATCTTGGGAATTTGGGCATAGCTTTTCATACTACTTCCTGCTGATTGTGGGGAGCTGGCAATTTTATGGGAATCCTGAGAAAATTTAGAATTATGGTCAAATCTCTACTGTAATAGTCTGTGAGGTTGCATCATCTCAGCCAGTTGTCTTGTATTCTGGATGTTGGATCATTTGGAGACCTCTCAGGGCATCTTCCTTGATGGATCCATATTAACCTGGAAGGAATCTATATCTTCTCATCTTCTTTGGAAACAAAAGCAGAACCTCTTTTCCAAAGCAACATATCCTTAGACCCAAATTTTGAAGTCAAGATAACTTTAAGATATATGTGTGTGTGTGTATATGTATATGTATATGTATATGTATATGTATATATATATACATATATATATGTTGGTTTAACTGAGCAGCTGCTTAAAGCAGATGTCTCTCTGAAATTAAAAATCACAAAGACAACATAACCATATACAGTATCCAGACTCTTGTGTATTTTCCATCTTTATGTGGCTTTTTTAAAATTCCATTTCTTTTTTAAGAACTTTCTCTATCCTTTTTCCTTTTCCTTCAAGTCTATGTATATTTTTAAACACAGTGTAACCCATTTACAGGTTTTTTTCTATCTGAATCTGTTTTGTGGTATAATTTTAATCCTTTTCTGACCTGGAGAGTTTTAAACCGCTAAGTTGCATGACTAGGACCAAAGCAGTGCTCTGGCTGCTGGCTCCACCCCACTAAGCTTTTCAACATGGCACAGGTACCAATAACTCACACTTACCTTCCCAATTCTGGGAAGCAGTATTAAGTAGCATGCCTGTGTTTTTAAGCCCATGGCTTGGAGAAGCTTCTTTATATCATGGCCTGTGAGAGACTGAGTCTGCCATGTTGCCCCTGAAGCCTGCTGCGGCCAGTGGATGCAGTTCTGTACCACAGTCCATAATGAGACCTGAACTAGTAGGCTGTTCTTGGCTCCATTTTAGAAACTTTTTTTTTAAAGCTTTCAGGTTTTATGTGGAAATTCTTGCCAAACTGGGTGCTTCCGGAACCAAAAGGCCAATAAGCATCATGCCTCTTTATTTGATAAGGGTAGAACAAAGTACCAGAACTTGTCTTTCAATAATCTAATCCAGAAAGGCATAGAAAACTAAATGTCACTTCACTGATGTGACAAGGCACTGTAATTTCTTCTGACTGACCATCTTACCCTCTGGAATGCTTGTTCTTGATATATTTAGAGTATTTATAATTTCTTGCTTCTCAAGTACTCATTATTTCTACCTACCATATTTTGAAAATATACACACATGTAATAAATGCAACTTAAGTTATAATGATGTTTTACCCCCTTATTCAAACATGAACTAATGTGAACATTCTTATAAACATTTACAAAGAAAAACTTTTATAGGTAGCTGCATGTAAGATGTCAGAGGTTATCCATTTATTCAGAAACAGGCATAAATACGACAGTTTTCTTGAAGCAGGCACAGTTGAAGCTACCACCTTCATAAAGCCCACGATAACGATCGATAGTCACGGAAAGTGGTATGAACATGTTGCCAGACGGCACCACTTGACCATCACTGTTTTGCGATGGAGGTACCAATCACATTACTTCCCCTGGAAAGTTATTTTTGATCTGATGTTGTGCAAAACAGGAGAAAGTAAGATCTAATGTCAGTGGGGGAATACAGAGCCATTTCAAGAAGCCTCCTCTCTATTCTTTCTCACCATAACCTCTTTATGAGATAAAGAAGCAGTGTGGGTATAACATCAGTTATGTCCATTTTTTTACACAATCAGAAAGACAGCGCTTCAGAACTAATGATCTATGGGAGATAAACTTCCCCAAGGATTGTGAGTTTTTGTGATGTGCTGCGACCTCTGGGAGCTTTTTCCACTCACATGTACAATTCAATACTACAGCCACACATACTTGAAAGAGTGAATAGTTTATTCTCATGGAAAAACAATAATTTTCTTTTAAAGATTTTTATAATTACAATTTTATTTAATCTCTGTATCTTAAATATTTTCTGATAAATGGTTTTGATTATAAATTACGTACAAATGCATTGACTGAAGAGGGTAGTTTTATTTCTTTGTTTGATTTTTGTGGATTTTACATTTTGAGTTCTGTTTTGTGTATGCATAGTAGTAGGGAATTGCCTGTTTTTGAGAAAAAGTATCATTTTTGTTATCTAATCTGACCTGTAATTCACCATGTAACCCAGATTGACCTCGAACTCATGATATGAGACTCGCCTAAACCTCCCTATGCTGGAATTACAGATGTGTACATAAAGGCGTGTGAGCAGTTTCTTTTTAATTAAAGAATACTTTCCATAAATAGATCCTTTTTCCTCATTTGGAAACATTTAATCCTTTTCCAGATACTAACAATAGAGAAATGAAGAGCATGCAGATGCCTAGAAACTCTATTCAACACATGAAAGAAAGCCATCAGCGGCTCATTACATCAAAATTTGCATGACTTTTAAAATTAATTCTTTCTGTTATTTTGAGGATGATGATTTTCAAATGCTGCATCAGAGAGTAGAAATGCATAACTACATGAGGCAGGGTGTAGTCAGTGGGTAGAGCAGTAACGAGTATTGAGTAATTGGAGTACTAGGTTGAAATAATTCTGCACACGTAACTAGCTTGACTGGAAGCTCTCTTCTGAAAATTTAGGTGAAAACTACTTATAAAGACTAAGAGATAAATACCTTGAACATTTAAAAGAAAAGTATGATCATATGTTTGATATGTAGGCCTTAATTAATTTGTCTAAATATCATTCTATTTTGGTACATACAAAATACCATTTGCTATACTATTATGCCAAGAAACAGAGGTATAATTCTATTGCCATCATTTACATAGAAATACATTCGTGCTAAAATATGTTAGAACATATGATGTATTATGAAGATGTGAAAATGACAATTTAATTTTTAATTTTCTCCTTCCCTTCCTTTCTCCCATGTAAGCAGTATCTATATGATGCTGACTGTTTGGGACGATATGACTGACACAGCTCTTGTATTGACTAACACTGATCTGACATGGAGCAATGCACAGCTTGAATTAAGCACATTTCTTTTTTGGGTCAATGATCACAATTCACATTTGCAGTGCTCTGAAAATGTTATGTTTAGACATATAGATGTAATGTCGGCTAGTTAAGCTGTCAGAACATCTTTTCTCAAGTCTCCCATATTGTTTCAAGAAAGCTAAAGACAAGCGCCTTTCAATGACAAAATGGATTCAAACTTATCCAAAATGCCTCATTTTTTTTCAAATTAAATAACTGTATGTGATCTGGGTTACTTTTATGTCTTCAGATGAAGAAAATTGTTTTGATATGAACATTTCAGATACATTTTTTCAAGATCCAATTGCAATTTTCTTCTGTTTGTAGGTGTCATTTGATACTTTTTTCTTTAAAATAGAATACTGTACATCATTGTATTGATTAAGACTGAATTTGAACAGACTAGAGGTGATATTATTTAGTATAAGAATCCACTAGAATTAACAGCCTTCCTTTTTATCACAGTTTTATCAATGGCATTTGACAAATGTTTACTACCATCCGATGTCTGAGTTACTTCAAGCTAAATTAATCAACTGATAGTTATACAAGATCCACGTGACAGCTTCAACAAATTATTTAGTAAAAATCCATAATCAAACACAATCCTGTTTAGATAACATTTGGACACCAAAACATTTTTGTCGTAACAGATTTTTACCTTGCTGCTATTTATAATATACCATTTATGATCAGGAAATTTATGGACAGTCACTTGATGATCTTTTGATTAATAACTATGTAAGTGTTGAACTCAATGTTAACGATAGTTCTTTGAGCCAAAATAAAATAATCTTTGGAAAATATTTCTATTCCTTTAAGACCATTGTGAATACTTCATTAATATACATTTTATGAGTTTTTTGTGCACATTTATTCTTTAATAATCTTTTTGCATATATTTGGAGAATTCCCAGGCTGATAAAATAATGTTTTTAAATTCCATACTTTATTACCTCCTGCTGTGGAAATTATTAAAAAGAAATGTAGTGAGAGAAAAGTACTGGTAGTAAACACACTGTGGAAGTAGCCAACTTCTTATCACAAAGCATCTCTGGTTCCTACATCAGAACAGATGTCCAGCTTTGTCCTCAGCATCTCTTATCTACTACCAGGCTGGCATGTGTTTAAAGAATGAAAATAATCACCTGAATCATTTTGGCATCTTTTAAATTGTTTATAACAGTGTTAAACACACTGAAAATGCTAACTAAATATTTGTGGATGGCATAATGAATAAATTAATCAAAGTGAGATAAAGTTCATGCCTTCCCAAAAACGTTCAGTCCAAGGAAGCCTAAGTCTAGCTAGTATAGTAGACTAATCTACTGACTAAAATTCTAAATATTCCAACTTTACTACTCATCTGGAGAACCAAAACAGAGAACTAAGAGTTCTGTTTTGGTTTCAGCCATCTGAGAATGAGTGACAGATGAGATACCATGCTATCTGATGCTGTTTGTGTTGCTACATTGGGGGCAGGAGTTCATTAGCTATTCAATCCCTTGTCAAGTATTTTCCAGTGTTAGTAGTCTTCTCCTCATTAAAAGAAATTATATTTTTCTATGAATGAAGAGATAAAAACAATCAGCTCTTAGCAACTTGTGATATAAATGGTGGCCAAGTGTTTGTTTTCAAAATACACAAACCTCATTTGCAACAGAAGAGATTTATTTAAATATTTTATCTTATATAAAATCACTTGATTTATTATTTTCTCATATATCAAAAATAGTCAAATAAACATACAAAACGTTAATATACCGTATTATTTTTATTCATTTTATGGAAAGTAAATAAATTTTATCTGAATTTCTTCAGGTTTTTCACGTAACTTTCCTTCTTCTTTTACTGCATGTATATAAAAGCGGGATTTCAGTATGGTAACTACAGCCAACATCTCAAAGTACAGCATGATGCTCATTGTGGTGTTAAATGTAATGACTGTTGGCTTTGTTGATGAGTTCTGGGATTGATTATTCCAAGCCAACCCTACATCATCATTTGTCTCAGGAATCCACTCATGCTATTCACCTATCTGGGAATACTTTTATCCTAAACTTTTGTTCATTAATCATAATGCAGTTTCCAAGCTAATCAGATGCTCTTTCTACCTTACCAAAGAGTAGTGTCATTGTAAGAATTTTATGTTATCTTGGTCAGGGTCTGAAATGGACATAGTTCAAGGGGATTAAGGAAACTGTAAATTGCTTCTAAAAAGATATGGCATGCAAAAGGGAAAATGGTCCTTGTCTTTTAGGGAACACATATCTGTCTTATGAGAAGGTTGGTATCATGTATGGCAAACTGACATATTGACCATACCATAGTCAAAGACGAAATCTTAAATCAAAAGCATAAATTCATCTATGAAGTACTATAAAATGAAAAATCCTGGAACTGACTTAATTTTGTCAGGTTTTTTGTTTTGTTTTGTTTTACTTATGAAGACTTCTTTTTCAAGTTTTATTTTCTCTAACGCTATCTATCAAGTAATAAATATATTTGGGGTGAGTGAATGTAGAAAGACAGATATAAATATCCTGAATTTATTTTAACTGTAAGCTATCCATCCTGTTATATTTTTCATAACCAGTTTCCTCTTTGACATTATGATTAATGTGAATTTTAATATATTCACTTAAATTTTAAAATCACATTTTTTAAAAGTTTGGTGCATTCTATAACATTATCAAATAGGTTTGTTTTATTCTTGTACACAAGACTATAATTGGATCATTTTTTTCAGTAGTCTTTGTAATATATTTTTGTGAAGTCATTACTCAAAATGTTTTGACATGTAATATTGTTGGAGTTTCTTTTTGTATTTTTATTTTAAAAATCTTGAGTCTGTGAAAAGTTTAATTTATTAAAATGTGATAAATATGTCTATATTTAACATCTAAAAATTTATGCAAATTAGATATACTATATGACATTCATAACATTAGGTCTTGCTAATTTCACATTTAAAAAGTGAAAATACATGTACTTACAAAAATTATAGTAACTATCTTCTATAAAATATATGTTTCATTTTAAAGAGACATGTGTATGTAATTTTAATGTCACCCTCAGAATCACCAAAAAGTACCCTGGCAATCAGTGGAAAGGTTTAATAGGTTTTCTGTCTTGTTCTTAATTTGCTGAAATTACAAAATCAATACTTTCAGTTGTAGCTGCAGTTACCCGTTTTACTGCTTTAAGATAAAGTCTACAAGAAAGTAACCTTCACTTTCAATTTGTAGCAGAGACCATCAGGTTGTTCTTGGCCACCGCTTAAATAGCCTGTTCTCTGCCATCCTGTATAAGATACTCCAAACGTGTTGTGGATCCATTTCCTGGGTACTCCGTGCTGAAAGCAGCTGTGATTAAACGAAGAGCATGCGGGAATTCTGAGTCGTACCCTTGCTTCATCCTCTCTCTGTTCACAGCCTACTCACACCCATGGGCCTTTATTTCTTTCCTTAAAATCCATCCTGATTCTTACAGAGATTTTTTTCAACTCTGCACCTTAGGTTGCCATCAAATATCCACAGACTCTCTCCACCTGAACAAGAAGTAGTTTCAGACAATCTGAACTCTCTGTTACCTCTAAGATACTTGTTACAAGGGAGACTTCCTGCAACTTTTGAGATAAGGAAAGTCTCCCCAGCTCAAGCCAGGTTAATACAAAGTAGGCAAGTAAATACATTTCTAAGATTTTAGGTTGAAAAAAAATCATCATAGATCAAGTATCTTAAAATGTCAAAGATATTGGAAGTGACCAAGGGATTTTTAGTATTAAAGCTGCACAGTTTTTTTTAAGAGCAATAAGCCTCCATATACATGTCAAGCTTGCTAGTGAAACCAATTTGATAATATTGTTATGCCATTTTCCATGTACTCATCACAATTTACACTAAAACCTTAATTCTGTACGCAAAGAAAGGTGAGCTCAAATGACTTCTTTGCTGTCCAAATTTCAGAAGCATTCCGTACCTGGTTATTACATAGCAAAAGGACTAAAATATACTAAAGCCAACCAACGCAAATCCTGCCTGTGCTTGTGTGATGTCTCCAGTGTTTTTGGTCTTAACCTCTTTTTGACTGCAGATGAGCTTTTACACTTTGACCATCTCACAGTTGCTGTGTTTTGAGTTAGACTGCTGGTAATTAACTTCTACATTTCATGCATCACCTTAGATGATTGTCAGAAACTAGGGAGGAGAGGGAGGCAGGAGGGTAGCCATAGTTTAGCCACCCGGCACATTCTACTTTAATGTGTTTACAACAATGTAGACTAGCTCTTGAGGAGAATGATGTCTTAGTCATTTACAAGCATTCAATACGAACATTGAGTACACACTGCAGTAATAAAAATAGGGATAATTAAGTAAAACTTTGCATTTAAGTCATTACAAACTTTCAGTAAACAGTGTGTAAGAACTAATAAGTATTATATGTTTGCCAGGTCTAAAATACACTAAGGATTCTGCTTAAGAAGTTAGGCTCTGCCATAGAGCATGCTACCCTGGTAAATCACTTCTGTCTTACTGCATTAATTTGGATAGTGTTTCTCAAACTATTCACTGTGACTGAGTGTAGATTTATCATATTCTCTCTCTCTCTCTCTCTCTCTCTCTCTCTCTCTCTCTCTCTCACACACACACACACACACACACACATACATGAGAGAGAGACAGAGACAGAGACAGAGAGAAAATGGAATGGAGTATATTAGAAGATTGGGGTATACTGGATAGATCAGAGCTTACTTATCTAAGATTAACTACCATAATTTTTAATTAGCCACATATTAATACACACACTGCATTGCAACTTAAAAAATATTTTTAATTAAGACTAGTGGTCATAAAATTTGAAAAAACAGAATTAGAATGTGAATATTGCTACTCTATCAACATCAAAACTAATTGTAAACATAGGGAAGTTGATTCAGCTGAACACCTCGTGATAAATAGACTGTCATCTCCACAGGGTCTGATCATGTTGTCCTGCAATCTTGTTGTGACTACCTGAAGAAGATTCTTCATTTTACCAAGAGGACATCATGGCCCTGTTTCCACACTTCAGCCAACAGAAGCGGAAAATGGAATTAAAAGTGTATAAATCAGAAACTGCCCAAATTCTTCACCTATCGCTAATGCTGTACTGAATTCCAGGAGAAACTAGAAATTATAGTTCTTATTCTGGGAAACCAAATACTGCACGAAAGACCCAGAGATGAATGACTTGTAAGAAAGAGAAAATGGACAGCTATAGAAAAATTACCGCCTTGACTCATTAGGTAAACTTTCAAGAACATAATAGAAGTCAAATTTCAAGGCATTCACCAAAGTGAACTCAGCAGTAGATAGCATTCTTCTCTCTTTTGATACCCCAGTCAGCTTTTACAAAGAATGTCACATGTTTGTAAGCAGCTTACACATGAGTCTCATAGAGCTCATGTTCTAACATTTGTAAATAAAATTAAATAAATAATAAATAAATAAGATTCTTGAGAAATCATAATTCTAAGGAATTTATCTTTTGTTAAAAACACAAAACCCATGTAATATTTATAAATATGGGTCCTGACTACATGCAAATCACTGTCTTTAATGTTTCACATCTTGTATTTGTGTGTATGTGTGTGCCTGTGTGTATGTATGTGTCTGTGTGTGTGTGTGTGTGCGTGTGTATGTATGTGTGCCACAATGCACATATAAAGAATGGAGAACAATTTCTAGAAATTTGCCCTCTCCTTTCACCATATGGTTTCTAGGGGTTGAACTCAGGTCACCAAACTTTGGGACAAATGCCTTTCCCAGCTGAACCACCTCAACAATCCTCACCTTTTATATATTTTATGTGTATTTTAGTCAAATGCTTAGACCTCAAAATATTTTGCAAGGATACACAATTCTGTCAGGTTGTCAAAACTAGTAGAGCAAATATAAAAACACCAGGATGAAGTCCAAATAATTGAACCCAGACAGAACTATTGATATTTTATAAATATTATTATTTTTAAAGGCATAGCAGAAATGCATAATCTATGGTTTGTGCTGTTATATACTATAAGACATTAGGACATAACCATTCATTGATTTTTTAAAATGAAATTTAGTTTGAAGTAACTACATGTTGTGTATGCAAAGTATTATGCCATGTTCCCTAAATGCTATTCCCCTCTTTTTCTATGTATTTCCTAATCCTATAACAACTAGAAAGTTGAAATTGTGTTATGGGTTCCTTTAAAAAGAATTGCAACTATGTTTGTGCATGGCTCCAATCCCAGCACTCCGGTGGCTGAGGCAGGAGGATTGCTATTAAAAATCAGCCACAGCTGTGTGGCAAGAGCCCATTTCATAAAACCACAAACAGTACCCAAAGATTTTCCACAATCAGATGCACAAACATAATTGTAGGGAGTGAGTTAGGTATAAACCATTTTACGCTAGTGTTTTGTTTTGTTTTATTTTTCTACATAAAAAATTTTCACAATCTAAGTGGCTTTAAAAAGGACAGTTATTATCTCACTATATTTCAGGGGCTCCAGTTCAGTTTAGCTGGATCCAGTTCTCAGTATCATGGCACTCTGAAATTAAAGTCCTGAACAAGGGACCAAATTTCATCTTGAAGCCCACTCTATGGTGACAGAGTTTGGCTCCCATGTTCTTGATTCCCAGAGAGTCCATTCCTCATCCCTGTAATATTCCACTCTCTGTAACTGTTTTCAGAATAATGTTGTCCTTCTTCAACCCCAACAGCACTACCCTTCAAACATGACCCTCTCTGATATCCTTTTAGAATTCACATGATGTAATCAGATCCACATGGGATAGACACTCGTTCTTGATAACTCACGATCAACTTATTGGAAAATTAATAATATCAGTGAAATCCCTCTGTCATATATTTTAAAATTATGAGTAGATTGATGCATTTTAAAATCCACTAACCTGATAGCTACATTCTGATGGCTTCTTGTCCCACTAGCCCCTCTAGAGGTGCTGTAAGGACTAAAGTTCAACATTATTTCTTTACTATAAAACGCTAGTGTATTTTTGTACCCTGTAGAAACCAGGCTAACACACTCCTGCTTGAAATGGTTCACGAGGAAGGCACAAAGAGGGAAACTGAATGTTTACTTGTATTTGGAACATTTTTCTCTATCAGTTTTTAAATATTTTTGTCTTTTGGGGGGCTCAAGAAGTTGTCTTAAATAGTAATTGATTAATTTTCCACATTTTCAGACTCTAATTTTATTAAATCTTTTATTGATGTTGTTGTTTACTTTTGAGATTGTATTTTAATTACAATACTTCTCCCTTCCCATTCTTCCCTCCAAGGCCTCCCACATAACCCACTACTCTCTTTCAAATCTGTGGCCTCTTTTTCTCAACAATTGTTATTCCATAGGTATACATGTATATGTTTGTATATACATATGTATTCCTAAATATAGCCTGGTGAATACTCATAATGCTTATAATGATGAGACTTTATGTGTTTAGCTTTTGATGTTATTAGGAGAGATACTCTCACAGCAAATTCCTTGATCTTCTGGCTCTTATAATCTTTCTGACCCCTTTTCTCTAATGTTCCCTTGGCCTTAACTTTGGGAGTGTTTTGTAGATGTATCTGTTGGGACCGGACATCACAGCTCTGCATTTTAATTGGTTGTAGTTTCTGCGGTGGTCTCTAACTGTTGAAAAGAGAATTTTTGTGGGTTGGGGTGAAGACTATACTTATCTGTGGGAATAAGGACACATATTTTTAGGTTGTTATTGGGGATTATGCTGGTTTTGTACATTAGTGGTTGTAGATCATACTCCATTAACCATTAATTCGCTGACATTATTAGTTAGCTAAGTTTATTGTACAATAAATATCCCTTTTGTTGAGCAGGTCTTAACTCCAGTTGGTTACTTACTAGCTGTGTGAGCCACTACTGCACCCTTAGGGTTATCATGCTATGCTGGTTGTTAAGAGTTTCATAGGCTTCATAAGTGGGTAGGACTGTTGATTGCCTCCTTCCTTTGGAAATTTGCATGATGCCTTAGGGTACCATGGAAGCTAGTCCTCTGGCTGTGGACACTCAGGTCAGTTCCAGCTCTGAAGTCTCTGGGCTCTGCTTCTGATCTGTGTAATGTCTTCAACAATAGGGACTTCCCTTCCATTCCCTCAAGCTGGTGGATAATCATGAACAACAACAATAAGCTCTATATTTTGAGGGTCTCCTAAAGAGCCCTGGCCAACATAGGTGTATTTATTCTTATTAATGGTTGCTGTATCTCCAGTATTGTAGTCCACAATCCTTTATATATCTCGAAAAATATTATTTATGTCTATATCTTTTTTGCTATATTCTGGAAACTTTTATTTTCTATATTGTCAACTTGACTGAAGATTTAACTCCTTCAAATAGGTATATATGGAGGCAACAATAAATACTTTTAAAGATTTATTTGTATTATTTTAATTATATATACAGATATGTGTTTATGAAGGAGAATACGCATGGAAGTGCAAATGTCTCATAATGAGCTGTCTTAGATCCCTTGGAGTTGGAATAACAAGTGGTTGTGTGTCACCTGACATGGGATTCTGGTAACTGAACTCTAGTCCTCTGCAAGAACAGAAAATTCCCTTGAGCACCAGGCTATCTCTCCATGCTATAAATATTTACATTTACAAATTTTAGGGAGAATAAGGAAATGTGTAGTCTGAATAGTACACAGGACCTTTTAAATAGCAAGCAATATGAAGAAACCATAAAAATATGGATGTTATTCTATAATATTTCAGATTTTCAGATACTAAAGGTAGTGTTCAAAGTTAATGACAGACACAAAGGGCATTGGTAATTGAGTTCAGGGAGCATTACTAAAAATATAAAAGGTACAGAGTTAACATAGTCATCCACCACAGAAATATTAATAAAGAAAATACAGCATGTAGATGTGATAGGAAATTATTCAATAATTTTTAAAAGAATAAAATTTTGTCATTTATGCAACATAGATATGCCTGGAAAATGTTATATTAAGTGAAATTAGCCACGTATTTAAAAAAATGTCGCATGTTCTCACTTACACATAAACCTAAATAAGTTGGCATCATAGAATTAGATGGAAGTAGACAAAAGGAGCATAAGGCAGGGAAGCATTCAAATAAGTTATTATCAGGTAAAACAAAATAAGTTAGATAAGATATAAGTTCTAGTCTTAAATGATAGGGTGGCTGTAATTAAAACAATATATTGTATGCTTCAAAAATCACTTGAAGAAAGGATTTTTAAAGTTACCAACATAAGAAATGACAGGTATAAAAGGTAATGGATATGCTAATGGCCAGATGTAGTTATGAACCATTGTTTGCATATATTGAAATAACATGCTGTCCCCTATAAATACAGTAAGGTCTGTGGCAATCCTTAAGAATGGAGCAAGGTTTGAGGTAAAGGACTGTAGTCATACTAGAAGAAGCATGGAGATAGTGAATGTAAAAAATCACCAGAGAAACTTGACATTGAGGGGTACACAAAAGACAATTCATTGCAAAGTGTACATGTGGAGATAGGAACACACAATAACTAACAATTCCAGTTGTGTGTGGAGAGGGTGTGGAGGAGACCGAGGTCTACCTTAGTGAAATGGGAAGGGATAGGAGAAAGGACAGGAGTGGAGGAATAAATTACGTGGACACTACAGTGTGGACAGAAAGACTGACTTCTGATGGTAGACAAAGCAGCTTTTGTATTATAGCAAGAAGAAAGGAAGAAAGGATGGGACAGAGGCCAGCAGCTTTATAGATAGTATTATGGAAACTGAGGGGACCCCTGGTGGATCATTTCCATTTTTTGAAAGTTAAAAGGAATTTATTTTTCCCCTAAGAATTTACTTGAAAAATTTGACCTGAAAGGCTTTTTCTTGCAGTCTAGTTTCCGTGGTACCGGAAAATACTATACAATCTATTGGAGTAAAACTTGAACAAACTCTGCTAGACCCTGACCAAAGAGTTCCTCATTCCCCTAAGGCTTGCTGAAATCCCGACCCCTTCCCTCTTTGTTATTGCCCAACTCACTCACCCACTATCATCCACTGTGGTGGTATTGTATTCCCCAAAATATTGTGCACCTTAATAAACTTATCTGGGGTCAGAGACAGAACAGCCACAATATGAAACAGAGGTTAGGCAGTGGTAGCATACGCCTTTAATCCTAGCATTCCAGAGACAGAAATCCCTCTGGATCTCTGTGAGTTCAAGGTCACATTGGAAACGGCCAGGCGTGGTGACCCACACCTTTAATCCCAGGGAGTGGTGGTAGAAAGCAGAAAGGTATATAAAGCGTGAGGACCAGAAACTAGAAGCATTTGGCCTGGAGAAGCATTTGGCCTGGTTAAGCATTCAGGCTTTCAAGCAGCAGTTCAGCTGAGAGCCATTCGGATATGAGGACACAGAGGATTCCAGTCTGAGGAAACAAGATCAGCTGAGAGGTTGGCCAGGTGAGGTTAGCTGTGGCTTGTTCTGTCTCTCTGACCTTCCAATGTTCACCCCAATACCTGGCTCAAGTTTGATTTTATTAATAAGAACTTTTTAAGAGTCATGCTACAATCCACATCCAGATAGCCAGGGCAAGGCTGTTTCCAAAGACAAAACAACTGTATCTGGACAAACAACCCCAGAAAGTAAACTCACATGTAGCTTCTGGAAGCTGTATTAACTTTCTCCTCCCCCGAACTCCCTGCATAAACCATGACAATGACCAGGATGCCAAGATATCTGTAAAGGTGGAAACCGTGTCAGTGGCAACCAGCAGCTTTCTAATTGGACTTAAGGTCTACTCAACAAGAGGTAAATCATGCTTGGTACTGAAAACCTAGTCAGTTTGGTGAGGTTAGTGAGATCATAGACCTTAGTAAAGAATCTATTATCACAGTTCCTTACTATATCCTAAATATTATCTTTGTACCCACAAGTAAGTGTAGCCACCACCCCCTCATCAAAGAAGTATCTCTTTATAGCAAGTGGAGCCCATCACAGAAAACCACACCTGAACACAATATAGAGATCAACAGATCATGGAGATTCCAGACACAACAGGTATATCTGCAACATAGCTCACACATCTACTACTATGAGAACATTGTAGAAGAAGTGGAAAGATTGTAAGAGCCAGAACATGAGGAAGTCTGCAGTAAAAGTCTTCTAGAAATGATTGCATCAACAAGACCAGAACAATGGCTATATAAGTGGTCATATTAACATGGTAGGGAAATTTCATTTGGATCCCATCCCTACACAAAGTATTACAGGCAGCTAATGACTGCTGGAAGAAGGAGAAGTAACCTCCCACTCATTAGTTGTCCAATGCAAATTGGTCAACCCTGAAACCATATATACACAAACAACTCAAACTGACTCCACAGGTTGTATAAATTTGAACCCAAACATACGTATGTATGTGTGTGAGAAATATAACTTAAAAAGGGGATTAACAATTTGATACTTGGGGAGACATTGAATGAGTTGGAGGAAACATACATGGGAAGGACTAGGAACAGACAGACTAGGGAGGGGAAAGTGACATCATACGATTTCAATTGAAAACATTGTTTTAAAAAGGAAAGTAAAAGAAAAAGTAAAAATGAAAAAGGATGGATTTGAAACCATTGACATTAAAAAAGAAAAAGAAAAAAATGAAAGAAAGACCTGAATTTTTCAGCAATATTTCACATAAAACTGACAACTTATATTTGTATATTATCTCCCTAATGATGTGGTTTAGCTTGGATTTGTGCTAGCTAGTTTTTATCTCAATTTGAACTAAGCTATAGTCATTTTGGAAAAGGGAATTTTAATTGAGAAAATGCCCCCTACATATTACCTGTGGGCAAGTCTGTGGTGCATTTTCTTGACTGGTGATTCATATAAGTGTGTCCATCTCACTGTGGATGTTGTCACCCCTAGGCTGGTGGTCCTGGGCACTACAAGGAAGTAGGTAAATCAAGCCATGTAGAGCAAGCCAGTAACCAACACTCCCCCGAGGCTTGATTTTCTGCTATGGCTTTCTTCAGCAATGGAGTATCACATGAAAGTTGTAAGCTAAAATAAATCCTTTCCTTCCCAAGTTGTTTATGATCCTGGTATTTTATCACAGCAATTGAACAACTAAGGCAGGTACAGATGTAGAAATTATATAAAACTTGGATTGATAATGAAGTGGGGAATTTCTTGTTTAATGTGAGGAGGAAAACATAATCAAATGTTACTCAGAGAGTTTTATACAAATAAAACAATCAAATATAACAATTGATGGGTAAGAGCTCCTCCAAAAGAGCAAAAGGCCAACTGAAAAATGGATTAAGAAAATGTGGTACATATACACAATGGAGTACTATTCAGCAGAGGAAAACAATGACAGACAAAAAACAATGAAATTTGCAGGCAAATAGATGGAACTAGAAAATATCATCCTGAGTGAGGTAACCCAAAACCAGAAGGACAAATGTGGTATGTACTTACTCATAAGTGGATTGGATACTAGATGTAAAGCAAAGAACAATCAGACTGCAACCCATAGAACCAGGGAGGCTATGTAACAGGGGGATCCAAGGATGACTGTGGCTTATAATAAGTTTTGGTTTTACTCAATTACTGAGCAAGCCTCAATGAAACATTTCACTATTAGGCTAAAAATTTATACTGTATCAAGCTGATAATAGATAAATAAATAAATAAATAAATAAATAAATAAATAAATAAATAAATAAATAAAATGAAAAAAAGAATAAAAGCTAGGGCTAGATAGATGGTTCAGTGGTTAGTAGAATCTGCTGCTCTTTCAGAGGAGCTAGGTTTGATATCCAGCACCTACATGGAGACCCACAACTCTCTACAATCCAGTTTCAAAGGATTTGACACTCTCTCCTGACTTCCTTGAACATCAGTCAAGCATGTGAGCACATGTATGCATGCAGGCAAAACACACATATACATAAAACAAAATAACTTATACAAATTAAAGAATAAAAGCCACAGGGTTGGAAAGTAGGCTGTGTGGACTCTAGTTTCAGGGATAGCTTTCTTTCCTTGAAGACATAGTGTTATTTGGGGCTCATGGTGTCACAGGGCAGAAAGTCATTACACATAGAACACAAATCTATCTCAGAGGTTATGGGCTACTATAGCTGGCAGAGGCTTACAGAGGAGCAGGTGGTTTGGGTGGGACTAGTTAGTCTTTGTTGCTCTAGGTCTTGGGGGGTTATAGAAACAATGACAAAAAATAAAGACATCCTTATGGGCTCAGTTTTCTGAAACTACTTAGGGGACTAAAGTATGCAAAAGCCACAACACAAATGTAATTTAAAAAATTATCTCAACCATCAAATTGATTTCTTGCAGGAACATCAGAATCATAAGTATCAAGCCATGTTGAAATATCTCACTCAAGAATATTACTGTAATTTTGATAATCAATATCAGCTATTAAGCTCACTGTGGGCAAAAAGAAATGCTTTCTATGTGAAGAATATGAACACTTGCTGATAACCATTCTCAAAAATTTTTTCAAGCTGACTGTAGAACTTACATAAGATCTTTACAAACTAAAGAGCATTTTAGTGTAAAACAGTAATGTTAGTGATGTACCTCTAATTTCTCTCTCCCTTACTACATCCACGGCTTATGTCACAGTATTCCTAGGCATGCTACTTAATGTCATGTGGTAAGTTCACCACAGCTAAGACTGTCTTCATGTTTTCCTATTTGAATTTCATGAAAGAAATGCTGGACCAAAACATGGCTGTAAGAAGAATCCATTCCAAACAGACAAAGAAGGACTCTAAGGGAAAGGAAGGTGCTTTAAATTTAAAACAGTGCCTGGTGCATTCAGCTGAGGCAGGACCCAGCCCCTCCCCCTGCCTCAAGGGCAAACAAGGTGTAGAACCACAGGCAATGGGATCCAGAAAGCCAGCTCATACACTAGGGCTAGATCACAATCACACCGCCAGGGTCCGCCAAAATAGACCCAGCTACACAGCTGTCTCTTGTATGCAGAGGGTCCAGTCGATGGGAGGATGGGAGGTGGATAAGGGGGCTTATGTGGGGGTGGGGGAAGCAGGAGAAGGGATGAGAGAGGATCTATGTTTGATGTGTAAAATAAATAAAAAAAATTTTAACTTAAAATTTAAAAAAATGTAAAATAGTGCTGAGACACAATGTACTGGAATATTCTGCAGAAAATGTAAGGCTGTGTAAGTGTGACAAAAGTAGAATTACTCTCAGGTATAGAAGGCTAGAGTCTCTAGCCTAGGTCAGACACGAAGAATTGATGAACATCTTCAAAGAGTGGATGTATTTGTATGGACTCAAACTTGTCATCAGATGTTGTGTCTCAAAGATAACCACATTTATTACAGACTGAGAATATATCTCCATTTGTTGTGCTACATAATTCCAGAGAGATACAAGGAATAATGATGAATTTTTAGCATAACCTTGATAAAAGTCCAATAACTGATTTCTTTCAGTTGAAGCTGTGAACTTCCTTTTGAAATTACATCTATTCATTTGTGTCAGGATGGTGCAATGCACATGCCACAGAGTAGGTGTGGGAAGCCAGTTTTCTCCTTTCCCCAGGTGGTACCCAGGCATCGAACTGAGGTTGAGGTCTTCAGGCTTGCTAACCTTGCCCACTGAGCCATGTCACAAGCCCAAAAGGCAAACTTGTCACAAAACAAGTCCCTTGTTTCAATTCAGACTGAGAGAACATTAAGTTGTTCTACAAAATAAACAAGTGTTCACCAACTCAATGCCACCACTCCAATGGGTCCAGATTGGTGTGCTCTTATTTCCAGCACACACAACTGAGCATCCAGGGAACCCAAGTCTACAGAAAATACAAACATTGCACCACTACACAGAAAGCAGAGTCACCCACTTAAATGAATAGAATAGCCACAGCTCCCCAAAGCACTCTATCTTAAAGAAATACAGATGACCACACATGTATGTACACTCTTTTCAATCAAGGGAAATACATTTAAAAAAGAATCCCTTTCCTCTTGATGTCAATATTGAATATTGTGTAGTTTGTATTTTTCTTTTATTTTTGAGATTATAATATTGTCTTAGTTATTGTTGTATTGCTATGAAGAAATACCATGACCAAACCAACTTAGAAAAGGAAGGATTTAGTTATCAACTTGCTTACAGTTTCAGAGGGTTAGTCCATGGCCATCATGGTGGGAAATATGGCAGCAGCCAGGTAGTCACATTGCTGGAGTGATAGCTGGCAGCTTATATCTTGATCCCTAAGCAGACAGAGAGGGAGACTGAGCCTGGTTTGCCCATTTGCTGTTGGATAACCAATTGCTGTGCTTTTCCCTAGGTAAGACTCTTTCTCCCACTCTCAGAGTTCCTGAGCTGCTGTAGTTCTTTTGTAGGAATGAGACCATGTGGTCTCAGACTGAGACCATCACAGAAAATTACAATCAAAATGGAGAGTTGTGGACCCCAGTCCTAAAGGCTACATCTGCAAGGCCAGTTCTATACCTAAGACTCAGAGAGCACCGCAGAAAAGAGGGTAGATAAATTGTAATTGTCCCTGCTAATCATATCACAAAGTCTCACCAACATGACTGCCTAAGCATAAGCAGAACAAATTCTTTTCATAAGTTTCCTACTCCAATGAAACAAAGCAGATAGGAAGGATAAAGATAGGAGTTCAGGTTTGTAGGGAGGTAGGCAGGAAATCGTCAACATACCTACTGATTTTGCATCCATGGTGATTCCAATAAACACATGCTGAGAAACACAGTACACAGGATGCACTGATTGCCATTAGTAGTTGAATAGATTTATGCAGTCCCTCACTTTCACCATCTTACTTCCAGTTTTCCTACATTAATACTTATGCAAAGGGGCTTCATTATTGAGTAAATGGTTGTTTACTTCTCTAAATATTAAGTAGGTGTGTGTATATAAAGGAAAATAAATACGTACTGTTTGAAAATAATAAGAAAGATTAAAAATGGTTCAAGGATGGAATTAATAGAAAGTAACAGAACGTTGTCACCACATTTCAGACAGCAGGTCATCAATGTGTCATACGGTGTAGCGACCTAGAGGAAAGAGGAAGAACTAAGTCTTTTGAATGTAGCTCATGTACCAGTAAGAGGACAATGACCTTTAAACACAATGTTCATGGTATTTGCACCAGTTATATTGCTACATTTTCCCCAGCCCAATCATCTACCTGTCTTGTCCTAGCCACACACTCAAGATATAGTTAGACTCAGGTCCCCATGTTGGTTTCCTAGGACACAAATATGAAAAATGATACTATTTGTCTTTGAAAATGTCATGTAAGTAGAGACTAATTTAGACTTGCAAGGGAAAAATAAAGGCTGTGTTTGTTAGGAAATTCTTATTATTGTTAAGTAAACATCAACATAAAACTCTGGCACTAGAACCCATAACTGAACATTTTTCCTACTTGTATAATAAAATTCAATATAAACCACACACACACACACACACACATGCACACACACACACACCTAGACACATTTTAAAAAAAAAAAAACCTAAAAATGAACCTTAAAAGAACAGCCAACTCCCTGTGGTTCTCCCCTTTAGTCTAACCCGGAGCCTCACAAACTAGCAACATCCTTGGCACCACCACCATGTTATCTCTATGTCACTCGAGCCATGGCCACCATTACAAGCACCAGCATCAAGCTCCAAGTTGCACCATAGTTCTGTGTTTCCACAGTTTGCCATGGATTTGCCTTCTGTGAGGGTTAGGTCACTAATTATCTTTAAATTTTTTATAAACATTGGATTATGGGCACCATAGACTTGCTGAGTGAGCCTACTTCCTAGAGCCATTGTATACATGGTTTTGGATTTCTCTGCTTCACAGGTCCCTACCAATCCTGTTTTAATTTTGAAAACATTCTGTACTGTATCAGATTTAATAAGATTTATAATTGCAAGAAGAGTAAAAAAAAATCATACACTGTAATTTGTTTGAGAACAGCCTTACTGAATTAGGAATACCATTGTAAAGCCATATACTCAGAAACATTCACTGCACCTATGGTAAGCTTTTCTTTCATACTTATAATCATAGCTTGCCTCACTGCTTATTCAATTAGCTCTACCATGTTCGAGTGCAGTTTGGGAACTGCTCTCCATTATCCTGTTACCCCAGTCCCACTGAATGATAAAACTTCAGTTCAGATGCTCTCTCTAATATATGCAGGCAGCTCTAATTCTAAATTTACTGTGTCCTTTCTGATTGTAAACAAAAATTGGCATTAATTAATATTTTCTAGTCTATAACATTGAGCAATGTTTTTGGAACTCACATTAAATACTTAGACTTACTCAGGATTGGAAGTGTGATGTAATAAAAAGGTCAAAAATGGTGGTGCATCATCTGTCTTCGAGAAATCATAATCTAGTTGGGGAAGTAAGATATGAAAAGTAAATAGCAGTACATTCATCATGTGTAATTTCACATGGTAACAGGTTATCAAAAGGTTACACAAAGTGACCTCTTCAATGAATCAGAGAATAACCGCCAGCACAGTTTAGATAAAGATGACATGTAAGTTAGCAGAAGAGAAAATTCTTCTATGTGCACTGTTGCAAGTGAGACAGAGGTACCGCTTTGTAACTAATTTAGTAAAGGGAATCAGTTGTTTAAGGAAAAAAAAAAGTGGTAACAGACGGAAAAAGGGGTTTACATTGAGAGACGTTAAATAACAGGTCATTTTAATTAGCATACAGAGTAATGGGTCTCATAACTACATTTTCATGCATGCGCAATACATGCTGTGTTCAAACTCATCACCCCCATTATGCTTTTTGCTTTTTTGTTTCCCTTCCCAAACAAAGTCATTTTGTTGCATCGAATAGAGAATCAAGAGCTTTGGAGTGTTTTAACAGTGAATAGGGACGCAGCATCTGATGGTGTGAGGGATAGCGTGGGAGCATGGAACTAGCCAAGAAAGAAAGTGAGGGTCTACTGCAGCTTGTCCAGGGACTCAGCAATATCTTCTGGGGTGAGCTGAGTAGTGGGAAAACCCAATGATGAACCATTTTCTTTTTTCTTTTTAACTTTCTTTTTATTTTATTCTTTGTGTCTTTCACATCACACATCTTGATCCCAAACACTTCCTGTCCGTAGTTACCTGCTCGCTGCCCTTGCAGCTGCCCTCCTCCCCCCACCACACACACACACACACACACACACACACACACACCAATAAAGTTTAAGAGAAAAAAGGGGGGGAATTCTCCTCATGGAAGCTGTAGTGTGACATAGTGAGTCACATCTTTACTCGCAAGTGTTCATTGCAAGGAGTTATTGATCTGGTTCAAGGCCCCTGGCTTCCACTACACTATTGATGCTGGGCCCTCACGGGGACTCCTCTTGGTTATCCTGCTGTTGCCTTGTGTTGTGGAGATCCTGTGGCTTTAGATCTGCAGGACCATTTCCTTCACATGCTCCAGCAGATCACAGATGGGGTGGACATTGGGGTGGGCTAACTCATAACCCTGGTTCTGGGACTGGGTAGTTGCAGGGTTTGCCAGTCTGCCAGCAATGTGCAGTTATCAAGGAATACCTGTCAATTTATTAAGTAGGAAAGAACACAAGAGTCAGAGTGACAGGTGATGCTAAGTAAGTTAGAAAGACCATGACACACTTTGTGTGGATTGGAGGAGTCATTTTAGAGAAGATGCACACTTAGTCTTTATTAAACAGACACTGAGTCTTTATTAAACAGACACAAGGAATCACTAATGTATGTTTCCACTGGAATTTGGAAACATGAGGCCACAGTTAGGAGAAAGGCCGGGTCTAAAGGTTCCTGTCTTAGAGTGGCAGCACAGAGTGGCCTTTGAAGCTAGCCAGTGACAAGCAGGAAATCTCAGGGACAGAAGTGTGGAGAGGTGAGAAGGTGTGTCACAACCTGTGCAGAGGCACACAAAACACAAGTTACTTGGTGACCTTGAAGCCACACATCAGACAGTCATCTGAGCAGGTGGCTTACAATAGAAATTCTGGGAAACTCTTCATCTTTGTTATAACAGAGATGGCTACCTAGGAAGACAGCTGGTGAGTTTCTATAGTGTCTATGATTTTTGCAAACTTAGCGTAATAATACATTTTCTAACCACGGAATTCAAGGCTTCAAGGAAATATGAGTAACTGGAAAGCTTAAACTAGATCATGTGTGGTGTCATGTGTGAGGCAGATGAACCAACAGTAACTGTATTTATAAATTATGTAACTGGAAACTATATTTTCATAAATATAGCATTAGATAGTAATGTACTACACAAAATTTGAAGATTTTAAATAATTGAATATTGGCAAATTATATGGTTCCAGATAGGAATTAAATTTAATCTTTAATAGACTGCTAAGTCTTAGAATTGAAATTATTAAAGCAGAACAGAAATTTCTCACTTTTATTTTATTTGATGGAAAGATACAATTTTTCTAGTGCATTTATAAAGATCCTTAAAAAAACTGCATAAAACACATTTGATTTATTATTGTATTAAAAATCATTTATTCTGCTAAAGGAAAATATAAACATTATTTTTTCAAAATACATAATTTAAAAGAAAAAAATTAACCAGAAATAATATTATATTTAATTTGTTCCTAATAAATAAAATTATCCAACACTATTTTAATTTACTTTGTATTCAGTGGCCGTTAGGTAGGTTGTTTAAATGCATCAAAATTCTAAGTAAAAAATACAAAAGAATTACTCCTAAAGCATTGATCTATTTTTAAAGTGAATTGGACAGTTCAACATCATAAACCTCAGTACATAAGAGATTTTTCTCTTTTCAGGACAGACACTGCCATAATGGACTTGCTAAATGCATGCATTTGATATAAGAAAATTATGGTAATGTGACATTCCTACTACATGATGGAATACTCTCTTAGATAGTGAAACATATTAATAACACACATGATAGAGTTCTTTTTGGCTCTTGACATTTAGAACCAAGTTTTTCAAAGGTTGTCCTTATTATGCATGTATACAGTAAGCATAAACCACACGATACTGTGCACACACACACACACACACACATACACACACACACAATGCCTTTGCCTCAGTAGAGTTTTGCACAAATCAACAGGTGATTAGAATTTTCTTCTAAAGCAAGATCCTTAAGGAAAAATCTTTCTTATAGAATAACATGCAGAGAAGTAACTCTTAGATAAATCTGCCTTCCTTTATGATAAATGTATTGGGGTTAAAATAAAGGTTAAACAGAGACTCTAAACATAACACAATGTTATCTCCTTACCATACACAAAATTGTATTTACTAGAAATATGTATATGTGCCTGTGTATTTTCATATTCATTCATATGTAGGTGTTTAAACAACAATTTAAAGGTATTAATAGAAGTGTTGTGTCATCAGTAATACTACCTAGGACCTTAACTGACTATTTGAACCCATTCCCTACAAAGATGACCTTCTGTGCATGCCATGCCATAGAGCATTTTGCAGATGGTTTTAGGAATTTAAGTCATATTCTGAATTTTCTAGGGCCAAAGTACAGTATATACCTCAAAATTCTCTGCTCTGGAGTCTAAAAACTATCTGACCAATCATGGGTATCACAGTTCTGAAAGCTTGGTGCTACCTTCCTAAGGTCAGAAACAATATGAATCAGCAACTTGATTGTCTTTGTCTTGTATTTTGAGATGTTACTTTTTTAAAAAGCCAAAAATGCCTTCTGTAAGTTAATATTTATTTAAATACTCACATCAATGTTTATTTGAAATTACAGAGGCAGGTCCAGATCAGTGACAAGGAAAGTTGACTACCTGGTTTTTTGGGGAATTTTTGTTGTTGTTGATATTGTTGCTGTTGTTATAACATGCACAATACAAGCATGCTTATTTTGGAAATGTGAACTGCAGAAGATCAAGCAATAACTACAACTTTATAAAAAAATCATCATTAGCAATTAGGAATAATACTTAATTTTCTTCTTCTTCTTCTTCTTCTTCTTCTTCTTCTTCTTCTTCTTCTTCTTCTTCTTCTTCTTCTTCTTCTTCTTCTTCTTTTTGATTTTTAAAGACAGGGTTTCTCTGTGTAGCTTTGTGCCTTTCCTGGAACTCACTCTGTAGCCCAGGCTGGCCTTGACTCACAGAGATCCACCTGCCTCTTCCTCTGCCTCCCGAGTGCTGGGATTAAAGGCATGTACCACCACCGTCTGTCTTAATCTTCTTATTATTTTAAATTATTTGCATGCGTGTGCATGTGTGTGTGTGTGTGTGTGTGTGTGTGTGTGTGTGTGTGTGTGTGTGTGTGTTGGGGTAATAACATTTGAGTGTGGGTGCAGAAGGAATCCAGAAGGGTCAGATCTCCTGGAACTAGAGTTACAGTTGATTGAGTCATGCGATGCTAGGATTCAAACTTGGGTTCTCTGCACAGAACCTTACTGGTTTTTAAACCATGGAGACGTGGCTCCAGTCCCACATACAAAATTGCTTTGCTTATGTTATGTATCTACCCAACAATGTGGGTGAGATTTAATTTAACAATGCCATGCCAGTTTTGCTAACTGTAAGGATTATTTTTCAATACAAGTCTCACTACCTAGTCCAGCCTGGCTTTGAATTTAAAGTGATCCTGTTGCCTCAGCCTTTGGAGTACTGAGGTTACAAGCACACATCACTATGTAGAGCTAAAAAATGTTAACAAAAAGCCAACAGTGATTTCTCAACCCATTAATCTAGACAAGCATTTGTTCACTAGTAAACTGAATTGTTTTCTCTGATGTAATATTATTTTGCTCGAACTTTCTTATCCAAACTAGAAATATGTAACTTTTCTCCTAAAAGTTAAAATTACTTTCTAGCGAACTGCACTGTCTTTTTCCCCCATCAGCTTGCTTTAAGGATATCCATGTGTTCAATATGCTTCCTTGAAATTTGGCCCATGTCAAATGGTTGTTTAACCAAAATATGTCTGCAGCAAACTGGACTAATCTTTCCAAGAGATAACCACACACCCTGAGCATCCCAGTCTGGTGTGATGAGTGAACATACGGAAAATGGAAACACAGTATTGATGAGCTCAGACCATTGCTTCTGCCTGGCACCTGCCACCAGGACAAGCACAGTGGTTAAGCAATCTAATTCATATTCTGCTTTAATCTTTAAAGTTTCATCTGGCCCTTTATGAGCAGATGTTACTCAAAGTTCATATGGAATCCCAAAATGCGCACAGGTCTTCTTACTTACTAATTTTTTCACAGTGACCAAGGTTAGAAGCTGAACTCATCAATCCTACAACCCTGTGCTGATTGACTTCAGAAGCAACTCCACTAGATCTGCAACTCACTCAAAGCTTTTCTTTATCATCTGGGGTCCTTCCAGACGTACTTTGAAACACAGCAAGATTATCTTTCTGATGTCTCCGACCTCCTAATGGCCAAAGTTCCCAAGAATCATTATCAATAACATCAGCAAGAATAATCTCTGGTAGTTACATCGACACTAAATCCAATCGTTACATCAACCATTGTTCTGGGGCAGCCAGGATTTCTCCAGTATTTCAAAAACAGCTGTGTAACATGACTCATGATGTCCATTTCTGTCTGGCCTATAACAAATCCAGCAAAACAAAATTTTGTAGCAATGAATTGCTCTCCAGACCATTGTGGATCATTATTGACATCATCCTTGAAGAATAACTCCACTTTCAGTAGGTAAAACTTATACCCCTTATACAACAGGGTTCCTTTTGGTAAAGGATGCAGTTGCTATTCTATGGCACAGCCATTCAATTGGAATCATTTCTCACTGGGGTGCAATCAAAGAGGTCTCCCCACATTTCCCGGTGAAAGCACTTTTGATACAGGCTTCCTGTAACAGCTGAAAGATACAGGTGGTGATCTTACTGGAAATTGCACCTTTGCCTTCCAAGTAGTTCTTTCTAGCTTCATTTTCTGCTATAATCTGGTCCTTGTACTGCAGGAGGACTCTTCCTGAATTATCTAACAATCATATACTTCTTTTGTCTTACCCTCATAGAGTTTTCTCATGGTGCTCAGTACCTCAGCTGTTGCCATTACTGTGGGTGAGCTGGAAGTGCAGACCCTGTGGGAAAGAGCTAGAATACCTGGATTTGAATATCACATATCAGTCAGTAAGTTCATGGAAACATCACTTCTCTTGTCAGAAATGGGTTGCTATTTCTTCCGACCATGGATTAGAGCAATTGCTTAAGTATACAAAAATATTCGTAAGACACTGAACATTGTGCCCAGTGTCTAAAACATTAATTAGAGGATGCTTCTATCATCAGCAGAACCTAACTCTTAAGATACTGATAGCATTGGTGCTCCTCTTTTAAAAAATGTTTTTCAAATTAACTGATAAATTAGTCCATTTATCAGATACAAAATGGTGTTTTAAAGTGTGTATATCTATATATACACATTATCGAATGATTAATGTTGCTAATTAATACATGAAATATTTTGTGTGAGCCTATTTCTGTGTGGAATCTATGGAAGTTTCTCTTGAAGAAGTAAAGAGGAGCCTGGTGGTTATTGGAGTTGTGGAATTTGAAGAAGAGTTGGGAGCTGTCATTCAAAGAATATGAATTTATGTTGCAGATAGGAAGATTAAGTTGAAGAAATCTGTTTTAAAGCACACTGACAGTAAAAAAAAATGCAGCATTTTGCATCTTTGAATATTGAGTATTTGCTTTTGACCATATTCATTTTCAATTTTATATTTTATTGCATCTCATTGATCTAAAACCTCCTCTTAGAGGGGGAACCAATTGGGATTTGTTTGTTTGTATGTTGTAACAAGTATGGAACTTGCACAAAATGAACTCCATGGAATGGATACATCCCAAATGTACTTGGTATTACAAATATATTCAAGAGCAAAATGTGACAAGGTGAAGTGGAAGTCACACACCAAAATTGTACTTCCTTACTAACAAAATATACATTTATAACAAGAAGCAAATCTAACAATCACTCAGCCAAGAAACTGTGATACACATCTTATTCCATTTGATTCTTTTTTATTTAAATTTTTTCATTTTACATATCAACCACAGGTCCTCCTCTCATCCCTCCTCCTGCTCCCCTCTCCCCACCTTCTCCTCCAGCCCATCCCCCATCCCCTCCTTCAAAAGTGTAAAGCTTCCTATGGGGTTACAGCAAATCCTGGTACATTCAGTTGTGGTAGGACCAAGCCCCTCCCCACCGTATCAAAGCTGAGCAAGGTGTCCAACCATAGGTAATGGGCTCATGCAAAAAGGATAGAACCTGATCCCACTGCCAGGGAACCCTCAAACAGACCCAGTCACATAACTGTCTCCTGTATGCAGAGGGTCTAATGTGGTCCCATGCAGGTTCCACTGCTGTCAGTCTAAAGCTTATGAGTTCCTATGAGCTTGGATCAGTTGTCTCTGAAGATTTCCCCACCATGATCTTAACTTGCTCATATAGTCCTTGAAGAAAGAAATTGAAGAAGATATCAGAAAATGGGAAGATCTACCACACTCATGGATAGGTAGAACCAACATAATAAAAATGGCAATCTTACCAAAAGCAATCTACAGATTCAATGCAATCTCCATCAAAATCCCAACACAATTCTTCACAGACCTTGAAAGAATACTCAACTTCATATGGAAAAACAACAACAACAAAAAACCCTAGGATAGCTAAAACAATCCTTTACAATAAAGCAACTTCTAGAGGCGTCACCACCCCTGACTTCAAGCTCTACTACAGAGGTATAGTAACAAAAACAGCATGGTAGTGGCATAAAAACTGGCATGTGGATCAATGGAATTGAATTGAAGATCCTGATGTTAATCCATACTGTCTGTTGGAAGAGGGATATAGTTAATGAAATGTTGCTCCCCTCCCCAGGGACAGCATTTTCTAGCCTGTGCTCAGTTAGAGTACACTCTACCAAGGTCCCTGTTGATCACTCTTATTTTCATATCAACATAGTGAACACATGCCCATTTTTCTTTCTTTCAGATATTGCCCATGACCAAGTTGGCAGTGGCCAAAGAAAACCATTTCTGCCCAATCAACGTGTACGTGAATTAGTGTGAAGACTCTGTGTACTTAGCAAACATGCAGATCACATGAGGACTTTCTTATTGGCCCTACAAACACACACACACACACAAACACACACACACACACACACACACACACACTCCATGAAAGATATTGCATTGGAAAAATGTGTCATATTAATGCACCTAAGCACTGTAATTTGTTGTTTGGTTTCTAAAACATCTTAAAATGTTTAGTACAAAAACCCATGTAATTTGAGAGTTATAAAGTAAAATTTTGCAGAAAAAAATCCAGTCATTATTGCTGTTTGTACTAAAAAGTCAAAATGTTTATGAGTTTCATTAACTATGTACCAATTGAATCCTATTTATTCATGCATTTTAATCTCCATTTCCACTATTTAGATACTATTGACTGTGTAAATATAATACTGAGCCAATCACTAGCATTTTCAGTTTTCAACAGAGTTGTCATTTGTTTACATGTATGAAATTACGTGCAGAGACAACACATTTCTAATTCTTCAATTCAAATCAGAGTATTTAGGTAACAGTGCCACCTATTGCTATAAAGTTAAAGTATCCTGGTTGTTAGCATTTCCTTAGTATTTTATCCAATTCTTTTATTTTCTGACTGCATTTGTTCTTCTAAGTTTTTTACAGTGATTAGTATGTAATTTTCGATATAAATTTTTAAATATATGTTTGAAAGTTTAAATATATAATGTTTCTAAAAGCAACATGAAAATAAAATAGTTTAGGCTTACATTTTAATTTCTCTTTACAAAACCTTACATTACAGTGTAGTATGAACAAAATTGTAATTAATATATATATTTAACATCATCTAACATAAATAAGTAGAATTTAATTTCATCTGTGGCAAACTATATAAAAATACATTTCAAAAGATTATTGGAGTACATAAACCAAATTTTCTTTGCTATGATAAAAACTGTCAATTTCTCTAAGAAACTGATGTCCCTCAATTTGGATTTATGTAAGAATATTTACATTGCAACATGATACATATTTTATATCTCTTTTTCTATTTTGTGATAAGAATACAAAGACAACTGAAAGCATATGCTCATATAAAATAATACCACATGTGTTCACATATATTAATATCAATGTCTCTTTGAAGCAAAATGCTATTTTGACTTTTCTACTGCAACTACCTGTTCATATACATGAATAAAATATATTTTTAGTTAATAAATTTCTGCATATCTACAACTTTCAAATTTATAGTTTTATAATGTGGTACTCTCATGATTTTGCACTACTTATTTAAAGTTGTGTATGGTTTCACATAATGGGTTGTCTACAAATACTAAGAAAAGTTCTTGGGATCTCTAGCACCAAAGTTTCCAATGAAGTAAAATAAAAGTAAAGCAGAATCATCCTTATCTTCCCCAAAGGACCAGGGCACAAAGTGGTAATTATAAAGTTTGGAATTTAAAGATACAGTAGACGAGAAAAAAATTATTACTTTTTTAAAGTACATGATATTCTCAATCCAATCATTAGGGATAGTGTCATCAATCATGTATTTATTAAGCTTATATGGATTTTTATGGATTGTAAAATCATAATTTCTCTTCAGCTTGTGTAGAATCTTTGTAATTTAAAGGTGAAAGTTATTTAAATCTCTCTAATGCATCTTTCATTTTGCATTAAATCCCAGTGAGTTGGTTGTTGTTTGTATACAAATAATGTCTTCAGATCACCTCAACTTTTGCTATTTAAATTCAAAGTATTTGAAAGGCCTCATATTGTCTAAATATGCTGAAGTATTGGAGTTTATCATCACTGAGTGACCTATTTCTTATACAGCTGCATATAAAGATATCCAGCATTTGTGGAAGAGAGGCAATTATATTGCTAGTAGAATCCAGAATAAAGCTTTTTCTCTGGATTATCAAATGATTTGCACCGTGAAGGGAGTATAATTAAGCATCTTACAGATCAAGAATTCTGTTCACAACCATACCTATATGGAGGACCATCCTTGGAACAGAATTCCTATTGAACAACTATTTACTAGGCAAGTTCAAGAATAAATGCAATTACCAGTTGGCCTTTTAAAAAGATCAAAGACATTTCTGCTCATTTCTCTTGTATACGGATGTGCTTACTTAACTCAAATGAATATTTAAAGATAATTCCATTCAAATATAGATTGTTTTCACAAAAAGGTAACTGAAATATATAAGACAATATAAATTTCAAAATAAAAATACAAGAGGCTTGCCTATTGTTTCATGTGATACAAAAAGAGGCTATTTAAAATGTCAGTGAGCACCACTAGCACCTAGAAATTCCTTAGTTTTTAAAGGATTCATTACTATCTTTCAACAGAAATGTGGGAATAAAAGAAAAAGGACTGGCAAGGGAAATTGGGAAATGTTTTGATCATTGCTTTATTTTGGGTTTGTTATCCCAAGTTTATATAGTTTACATAAGCACATAAAAGATACGATTACATTAAAAGCTTGCTTTACTGTCAATAAAAATAAAGAATACAAGTAATACACATACAAGCATGCTCATGTACCCAAATATGCTTAAAACAAAAATAAAATAGGTTTATATGAATGCACATAAACTTAGCTTGGTAATTAAAGTTCAAGCATTTGACTTATTTTGCACATTTGGAATCAAAACAGCTATTTTGAATAAAGATCTTTGGGGTCTTAACTTAAATTTTGAGGTCCTATTTTATTATTCTAAGTAATATTGTCACTGATGTATAATTTAATGTGGGATGAAAGAGAGCTAGGCAACTGGGTCAAATGTTCAATTATTTGTCTTGCCTTCTCGCAGAATTTACGGAGACTATAGACTACATCTTAGATTGAGAGGATGGGGTGGTTATACCCCAATCGCTAACACCATCACTGCTTTTATATCTTGGTTTTGACTCGATCATTGCTTTAAATGAGTGTCACAAAACCAATGGAGCTTCAGTCTCCACATTTCCTTCCCCTCATGATCATTTTCAATTTATTTTCTCGTGCATGTCATCATTTTAATGTAAATCTTTCTCTTTCTTTTTCAATGAAATGAAATTATTAAGTAATTCTCCCTTTTGCATGATTAAAGATGACGGATAAGCTTGGGTAGGTGGATAAAAATCAAGACTCCTAGCAGAGTCTGGGCACCTCACATGTCAGAATCCTTCCAGCTTGCTCACTGTTAATGACAGGAAAAAATTAGCATGTCTGTGGCTAGCCTACAAAGAGTCAAAAGATAAGGACCCTATATTCTTCTTTAGCTAAATTTAAATGGCTTTCAATTTTTTGCTATAATTAATCTTTAGTATAAAAGATATTAAGTTTCCCCAATAATTTAGTTTCATTAGAAACTAAAAGGTCAGCAAGCATTTAGTGATTTTTTTAAGTAAATAAGAATAATCAGACAGAAAGTAGAAAAAAAAAAGACAGAGCCACATCACTTCAAGCATTGGTTATTGTGGTTCATCATTTCAGTCATTTTCTCATCATGATTGAAGGAAAATTACATGAAAAAAATTTTCATTTAGTATCTTATTTTTTTCATGACTTTACCATACATCTTTCCATAGGTCACTCAGATCTATGTGTTACAATGAAACCATATCAGGTCACTAATGCTATGCCTTCATTGCTTCTAGATATGACATCTGAAACGACACTAAAAACCTGAACTTTAGCCTAGAACTCAGCAGCTTCCTTGACTAATTCTGATTATTATTCTTTAAACCAATATTAAAAGCCAAAGCTATGACTATTGTGAACACTCCCAAGCACTTACCCATAGCTGCCTCAGTCAGCTAATTTATCAAAGAAAGCCACTTTTTTTTGTGTTGTTTTGCTTTGTGTGTTGTTGTCGTTGTTTGTTCTTTTGTTGTTTTGTTTAGTTTTTTGGGCAGGCGTCATTCTCTGATAACAAGAGAACACACCTGTCTTAGGTAATTTTGCCATCCAGGACCACACATTTCCTGACCCAAGTTTTGTAGACATCTGTATCATGGAGGCATTGAATGCTTTTCTTTCCTGTCTTTCATTCTTTCTTTCTACAGAAGAAATTGCTATTCTTTGATATTTTTCTTCCCCTGAGTATGTTCTGGATGGCAAAATTTGGGCTACACAATGCTAATTTCTAACCTAACACCATGACAGCAATCACAGCCGTCACAAGGATGGAATAAAAAGAGCAATCTAACATCCAGGGCTATGAGTTTCTCATCAGTGGCTGGCAGACTGCCGTGAAGGCTTACAGTAATCCCATTGGACAGCCCTGGTTGATGAAGCCTGGGAACAGGCTGCAGAATGTGGGGAGTTCACAATTGCAAGCATTTGTCCATAATTTAAAGCTATATGAGAAGTGGAGAGTATTCATCTGAACAACAAGCTGTAATTTTACCAGAGTAACATTTACACAGTTTTTAACCCATTAACGCCTCCCTTCCTCACACAAACCATAGCCCGTGTTCATAAAATACCTTTCTCAGCAGCAACATGCAAACACCTAGCTCAGGCTTATCTGTTAAGCTGTGAAAACCTGCCAGGAGAATAAAAGCTTTTTGTTTGGAAACAGCATCGATGAGTGACATTTCTAAATCTCAAACTTGGCAGTTTTTGATAGTTTACTTGTACGCCGGGCTTTTAGTATTTGGGATTCATTTTTAGCATATCACAAGCATATCTAGGTTGGTATTTAACTTTTTTTTCCATTTTCATATGTGCTGAGTCTGACCATCTACTGCTTCAGCCTGTGATATTAGTTAGCAAGGTGTAATGATTGAAGCTGAGAACAGAAGGCTTGCGACTTCCCTGCTATTGTGCAGAAGCACTGTGGACAGGGCTTCCTGCCTGATGTGCTGCTCTTGGCACCTGAGAGATGGAGCATCATTTCAAGGAAAGGAAACAATATGTTTTATATGCCAAAGGTGCAGAATTATTGTTATTACCTACATAAAACACATCTCCTCTGGGGGAAAAAAAGAAGAAAAAGAAAACAGTGGTGAAATTACCTGTGGATTTCTGATTGGAAGGATTTGCCTTCATCCCAAGTTCAGAATTCAAAAGTTGGAGCCATTTTTCTTTACATAAATTCTACATTTTCTTCTTCCCTCCTTTGCTTCATTCTTCTCAAATGAAAAACCAAATTACAGTTTTCCTTTCTCCCTTACAAACTACTATCTCAAATGTGTGCCTTTTCCTCTGGCTTCAAAGAAAATGTTTTTTTTTTTTATCCATTCAGCAACAGCTACTTCAACCAACAATGTTCTTTATCTCCATCTCATTCTTTCCATTTAAAATCAGAAAATCATTGATGAAAACCTAATACTGTCAGTTTTTATAGGTTGGTCGTTAGGTCTAACAATCTTTTTCAATAAATTCACTAATAGCGACAGTAATTTTGCTTGCTTTCTAATCAAACCATTGTAATGGCATCAAATCTCTCATTTTAAGTCAAGGCAATTATTTTGTTGGAGAAGCTATAAATGAAAAAAAAACAAGTTTCTTAAAACAAAGGTACATTTTACATCATTTTCTCAGTTACCTATGGTTACACTGTATGAGTTATGGGGAAAAATACAGAATATGCCTGGCATCCAGAGGTTCTTTTGATATTAACTAATTTACTGTTAGTGAACTGGTATGTATGTCTGTGATGCTTAAATATTTAAAAATATTTTCCTTGTATTCTCAGTTAAAACACTTATTTAAAAATAATTGTATATTTTTGTGGAGCACAATGTTTATTATCTGCATACTTGTTATATGATTAATACAAGATAATAGACATATCCACCACCTTAGGTGTTTATTTCAAGAGTTTCTAAGTTAAATATTCTCTAGAATCTTCAAAAGTGGCCAAGTACTACTGCAGTTGGCCCTTGAAATTATGTGTGCATTCGTGCAACTATTCTCAAATAACTCTTTGGGATACAGGATTAGGCTTACATTACAAAACCTGATTATACTTAAGATAATCAGTAGGTAATTACACATTATAAAATTTGATTTACAACCCATATCTTGGCCCTAACGATTGCAATCATTTTAAAATTTAAACAAAAAAAAACCACAAATAAAAAACTCAGCATACATAACTCCATACAGCTTAGAAGGTAAATAGCCACACAGTCTACAACTGGATCACCTGGAAACCTCACCTCTGCTCCATTTCAATGGAGGCCTTTGAGCCCTGTGTTTGTATCTAGTTCTATTGTTCTGTTCTGCTTCCCAGTTTTCTTTAACCTTAATACTCCTTTTAATTGTTTTATTTTGTTTTTAGTTTGTATTGTATACATTTATCATAGCTGGTACTGTATTACTTAAGGACATTTCATACAAGTGTATAAGAGACGTTGACCAGTTTGTCCCTATCCCCTCCAACTTCCCACTTTCTTACCTCTGTTTGCTCCTGTTAATAACCTTTGTGACTTTTTTTTGAAAGTCTCACTATGGAGCTCAGTTTGACCTGAAAATACTCTGCAGTCCAGGTTGGCCTCAGTTTTGAGATTTTCCTGAACCTTTCCAATGCACCCCATATCCAACAGAGATTCGACTGTGTGTGTGTGTGTGTGTGTGTGTGTGTGTGTGTGTGTGTGTAGGGGTGCAGCACATGTTGTGATGTGTGCTCTGATCTGTGAATGCCTATACAGAGTATAGAGGCCAGGAGTAGTGGCTTCTTCTATCCTTTACTGTCTTTTTTTTTTTTCTTGAGACAGTTTCTTTTCTTCAACCCCTCGCCATTTCCACTAGACTAGCAGTCCTTAAGACTTTAGGATCCTTCTGCCCAGTTTCCTGAACATGGGGCATCCTGGCTACAGATAAGCACTACTGTACTCAAGTTCTTCCTTCCTCAGTCTCTACTTTTAGGTTTTTAAGAAGAATCTGAAAACTTCTTGCTTTTTCCCTTTTATTTCCATACATTTTTAGTTGAAGACCCTTAAGGAACCTACCAACATTTGTCCTGAATCTGCCAAGCTGCATTTACTGTTGTCTTAAAATGCAGCTGAAAACTTTCCTCTCAGGTCTATATTTTCTAAAAACAGACACTTGTGCCAGAGACTTAATCAATTTCAGGGGTGATTCCTTTGAGTCTATTATTTTCTCATTGAGAGGCACAAAAATGTCCTTGTTATTGGTGTTGACTGTTGTCATACAAAATTCTTAGATCCTCCATTTATGAGAGATTATTAAACAGCCATGTTTTACTTCTATCATCCTGTTTTAATATAACAGATGAATAATAAATGAAGCTACCTTACTAATTGTATGTGAATGCTCCCTCTGAAGATCTCTTTTGTTTTTATGAATCTTGGGTACTAGGCTTTGACTAAAGACTGTAGTAAGTAAAAAGAAAAAAAATACTTTGTTTGAAATACAAAGCTCCTCTAAAATCATAGAGTTGGTTTAGGTACAAATGATTTTGACTGTCATGATTGGCTAAATATACCAATAGACACGGGATACCTGGAGATGTGTTAGAAAACCTCCTAGAAGTTACTCTCTTGAGCCAAGAGCCTAGAAGTTACTCTCTTCAAGCCAAAACTCATCATGAAGCCTTTGTTGATTCAATCCAGGGGCATGGGCCTATATGGCAAGAAAACCCACAGATCCTGCCCCATGAATCTTTTTTCTTTGATGTATCATCCCTATCACTTTAACTAATTGCCTTACCATAGCATGCTTTGCAGAATATTTTTCCCCAAATACCTTAAGGTAAGAAGCATTTCCAGAGACATCCAACCTCCAACACCTGATAGTCTTTAATATATGCTTTAGTTCAGATAAAAAAGCAAAACAAAGGTTTGTTCATTTCTCCTGATGTTTTAAGAAAATAACAGTTCATTCAAAGCATATCTAATTAATATTGGATAGATAGACAGATAGATGATATGTAGCAATAAAGGAGGAGAATTTTAAGGTAAATGGCTCACATCTCTATGGAAATGAGCAGTTCTAGTATAGGTCATCTGTGCCCAAATGAACCTCCAGTGTTAGTAGTATGATTCAGACTAAATCTAAAAGCCTCATAAGTCAGACAAACATTGTTATAACTCTTGGTCTATAGGCTTCAAAGCTTGTTAGCTTGTTAGTGTTAGAGATGAAAAATTATGGAACTTGTAATCTTACATCTAAATTTAAGACACAGCATTCTGACTTTTGAATGGGGGCAAGAATTTGCCCCTTCTCCATCTTGGTACCATCGGGTACTATTATTGGATGATGTCTGCCTTCCAGCTACAGGAGTACTTATGGTCTCCAGGACTTCTCAGTGAACCACACTAATAAATCAGTATTAAGAACTCTTTACGTTTTGGCCTTCCTTATTTTGAATCTAAAATTGGGGCTATAGGTGTTTTCTTTCTCTCTTTCTTTCTTTCTTTCTTTCTTTCTTTCTTTCTTTCTTTCTTTCTTTTCTTTTCTTTTTTTTTGAGACAGAATTTCTCTGTGTAGCTTTGGAGTCTTTCCTAGAACTCACCCTGTTGAGCAGGCTCGCCTCAAACTCAGAGATCTGCCTGCCTCTGCCTCCTGAGTGCTGAGATTAAAGGCATGCACCACCACTGCCCAGTCTATAGGTGTTTTATTAATCTCCATGATATTCAGCTAGTATAATGAAATCCCTAAGGAAACTAACTTCAAAAGGTAAATGATTTATTCTGGTTCATATCTCAGAACTTTCCAGTAAAAAACCTAGGTGGTTCCATGCCTTGTATCTCTAAGGAATTAAGCACATCATGGCAAGAGCAATAGAGGGAAGCACTCATGTCATGAGTCAGGATAGAGAGGCAGAAAGAGGAAGGGGGACAGAGAGATAAACAGATGAGGGAGAAGGATCTACAATATTCTCTAAGGATTTGTCCCCAGTGAGGTGAAACCTCACCTGTCAACAGTCCAGCATACCTTCCTAGTATATCACCCTGTTACAAATTATTTAACACAAAGATCTTTGGTGGGCACTCAGTGTCTGTACTATCATCTTATGCTACATAATTTTCTCAGTATTGAATACACAACACATTCTTATGGGTATATAAGGACATGTCTGTTAAAAGAGGAGAAGCTACAAAACTATACAAACCCCACAAAGCTTAGTACAATGATCCAAAGCTTGTTCCAGACGAGTCATTACCAATCATAACTACAAGTGAATGAGAATGGAAACTTGGTCGTTGGCATCTAGAAAGGCAAAAATGTTGTATAAAGTCAATTTGGAAACATGAGTGAGTCCAGAGAGTACAGCAAGTGAAAAGGGACCTCAGAGCAATGACCCAGGAGAATATGTTTCCTAACCTGAGTGCCTTCCTTCTTTTCTACTCCCAGAGCTTCACACTGGGCACCTCCAAAGATAATCAGAGGAAGTAGAATCCCTATAATGCAGTCCGTGAAATGGAGGATATTTCATTTACCATTTTTCTTTCAAAATTTACCCTTGTGCATTGTCCAGGTGAAATTCTGTGTCTCTAATACAGAGTACTCCAAAAAGATGATCAGCTACCATCCAATGAAACCATCTGACAGTTTGGTCAAATACTCTACCATAGAGACTCCCTTAAGGTGGCTTCCCTCCACAATCCACTTTTTTCTTTACTTTTGACTGATACTTTGATAAGATACTTTACCTGGTATGATAAATCCAAAGTCTCTCAATACAATTTAAAGCCATTTTTTTCTTGTTTTTCTTTTTTTAAATTCCACATGTGTGAGGTTTTTATTTTTGTCTTTATGAAAACATAAATTTACATAGCAAAAACTAATGAACAACATCAAAGCTGAAATTAAGTAAAACTTAACAGAATAGTTAAGATGTATGAACATAAATGTCCCAAAATGGGATAAATACAGCAATATTTTCAGTAGGGTTACTAAACAGAAGAAGAAATATACCTTGATATGTTCTTGAACGTATAACATAATCCAGAACTTAACACTAAAGCATTTCTTTTCTTAAAATTTGATTTTTTTGTAATCATTATCTATAAATTTAAGTTAAAATACAAAGGAATATATTTTACTTTGGTGTTTTTATACATAAATGTCACTATGTTTTTCTCTTGCTAATCCCTCATTTTTTCTTCCTCCAGCCTCACTTGCAGCACCCTTCCTACCCCAAGATATTTCTTTCTTCTGCTTCTCTGTCACATCAACTTTTTTTGACTACCATTCTACTGAAAGAATTTCTTGAGGAAATGAGTATCCTCAGATGTGTCTACTACATCCCTAAACCATAAAGGGACTCTTCTGGACTGGCAAGATGACTCAGTGGGCAGTTAAAGAAACTTGTTTCCAAGAATTGACAACATGAGTTTGATCCCACATGGTGGAAAGAAAGAACTGACTCCTGATGTTGACCTCTGACCTCCATACAGATACCATGGCACATGTGCATACACAAATAAATGAGTAAATGTAATAAAATAAAAAAGATTCTTCTTTGCTTCTGTTATGTAGCTGCAGTCGAGTTTCCTTTCCTAGAAGCTAAAATCAAATATTATGGTCAATGCAAGGATCATACAATCACCTACATAGGTTAATGCTCTTTTGCTTTCTTCCTCTGGAGAGAAAGATCTAAAATTCTTCAAATCCAAGGTGATAGGGATAAAAACATGATGATGGAATCTGTACTCTGGGAAGAGAGAACAGTAGGGAAAAAATGGATACTGCATCTAGCTGTAAAATCAACAATACCTAGCAAAATCCATGTTATATTCACCATTTTATAACTTGTTTTTATATTTATTACATTATCAGTAACTCAAAGGCAGTGCTTCAATTTCTGAAAGATATTCCATTATACAAACATGCCACAGATAATGTATTCAGCTAGTAAATATTCAATCTAATTTCATGTTCATCTTTTGCTTTGAAAAGGTTTTATGGAACCCATGTAACTTGCTGTTTGCACAGGTTTGATGCTGCATCTTGAGTTAGTTTGTAGAAATGAGAATGCATAATCCTTGTTTTCCAAAGGTGTTTGGTAAAAATAATCTCTAGAAAGAAATGATACTATTTTATACTTCTAAAGTGTTTTTCACATGTGTGCAAATGCTGTACATAAAAGCAAATCTTGATTAGAAACTGGGCTTGGATGTCAGATTTTCTGGCTTCAGTACCTGACTCAATTATTTATTAACTATATGACTAGAGACAGCCTACCTCAGACTTTAAACACAAGTTCTGTGAATAGAAGTAATAGTTATGTATCTACTTGTGAGGTTTTAACAGAAAATTAAACAAGATGTTGCATATTTGAAACAGTGTTGATATGTGGAAACAATAAACATCAGCTAGGGAACAGTGGATAGTATAACTCTAAAACTATATTTTCTGAATTGATAAGATCCAAAATTGTCATTATTATTGAATCCTGAGATTCTTTAACAATCTGTTTGAGTTTTCTCATTTCTTAGCTGATGACATGGGTTACACTTTGCACTCATCATGTTCATTGTGGTAGTGCTTAAGCATTGAGGGAGGTGCACATCCATGGTAGAAAGAGTCTGCACACTGAATGTTTTTGGTTACCTTCAGGTTGCTAATTGGATTTTAATTTTGTTTAGTTTTTTGATTATTATGTGGTAGGGGAGGACTTTATTTTCTGGTCCAAGCTATTTGGTGTTCTCTAAGCTTCCTGCACCTTTATAGACATGTCCTTTTTAGATTGGAAACTTTTTCTTCTTTGATTTTGTTTAAAGTATTTTCTAGGCCTTTGAGCTGTAGATCTTCCCCTTCTTCTATTCCTTTTATTCTTAGATTTGTCCTTTACA
>CABHPH010128351.1:0-27259 GCA_902168325.1 Peromyscus nudipes
CTACTTTAGAATTCCAGTGTGGATGGAAGACCACTGGTTCTCCAGGAATCTTCCAGGGCTTAGGGGCACATTATGACCACCAAGGCACTAAGTCTTGTAGACTGAACAGTAATCGGGTGCTCAGAATCTGTAGTATGAGATAGTCATTGTTGGACTACCCGAAACTTATAGTGAAAGCTATTTCAATAAATCATCGTTTAATTCATATTTACAACCTAGGAAAAAGAAGTTATACACAGTGGTGAGTTTCCTTTTGAAGTCTTATGTAATATTTGTTTTTTTCTTATATAATTCTTAAGTATTTGAATGGTTGAAATTATATGTAACTTAGCAAAATTTAATAGTATGTTTCATTTGTAAAAGAACTATAACATTTCCTTTTTAATTATATTTTTTATAAGAAAATGTTTCATCCCACTTTTCATTAATTTGATATCTATTATGTTGGTATTGTTTTCATTTACAACATTTATCAAATCCATATACACTACTACACCTGAGTGTGCTATAGCACACCTGTAACCTCAGAGTCCAGGAGGCAGAGGCCAGAGACTTCTCGTGACAGTCAGGCCACCTGGGTTTCACAGTGAAAAGTAAGTTTAAAAAACACACCAAAGAGAAAAAAAAACTTTGGAAGTACTAATTTTCTTAGCACAGGTAAGAAGAAAATCACAGGACTGGTGTTCAAACCTCTCCCATAAGTTTCACAACAGACTTCTCAGATTTAGCTATTGGGGAACCCAACTACCTTGATGAAGATGATAATTACATATAGCAGTATGCAGCACTAAACCACAGCATTCCTTTTATTCTACATTATATTTTATGGACATAATTTTAGAGAGAAAGAAGGTTAGGCTGTATAAGAAACTTTAAAACCAGTAGGAAATTTTATATAATTACATATATCTACATGCGATCAAATATTTATAAATGTAGACAAGATTGTAAAATTGTTATAAGAAAAGGTTTTGGTTACTTGTATGTAAAGTTGAATGTATCCATATTCATTATAAGTGGTATTATACATATCGAAAAGATTATAATATAAAGAGTCCAGGAAATACAATTAAATCATCTTTACGTTGAACAATGTGCATCAATTCATTAGAACAAAACAATTATAATTGAAAACCTGATTTATTTGAAAGGTAACTGTCATAAAGTAAATACAAATTAATATTCTATTGATTTATTTTATATATAAGTGCTCTATCTGCATATATGCCTTTATGCCAGAAGATGTTATCAGATTTCTGAGATGGTTGTACACCACCATATGGTTGCTGGGAATCAAACTCGGGACCCTAGAAGAGCAAGCCAGTGTTCTTAACCACTGAGCCATCTCTCCAGCCCCTTTTGTTTTTAAAGGTTTGATTACTTACTGTGTTTACAGAATTCTGTCTGCATGTGCCAGATCTCATTACAGGTGGTTGTGAGGTATCATGTGGTTGCTGGGAATTGAACTTAGGACCTCTGGAAGAACAGCCAGTGTTCTCAACTGCTGATCCATCTCTCCAGCCCAAATTCAATATTCTATATTGGTTTCCTTAATCTTCACTGCACTAACATAAAAGTCAGTTATTGTCTTTGCTTGCCTATTTTGACATTGCTTAGATGCACTCCTTCCCCTGCTTTGTTCATTCACTCCATTTCATTTCTTGTTCACGGGTTTCATTTCAACACGTAGAAACATTCACTTATAACTCTACTTATATACTGGCTCCTCAAATCTGCAGCAAAAGTTTACCATTCTCCTGTTTCTAACACCTACAAGGCAATTCATAGCCTTGAACCCTCACTCCAACAGCTCACACAGTAGGTGATAATAGAAAAGGCAATGTTAATTTTCTGAATTTTATCTTAAAGCAAGTGTGACAAGTTATAAACACAGAGCAGGTTATAAGTTCATGCTCTCCAAATTTAGCCAGCTATCCTGAGGGCCGCGTTAAATTTTCATGTCTCTTTAAGGTGGATTTTTTGATGCTCTGTTTGCTAAATGTTGAGCAGACTACTTTGAACAGGCTTCTGCAATCTGTATTAGTTCTCCAGGGCTGCCATGGCAAAATTACTTTATTCCCTAACACTTTGAGAAGTTCTATATCCAAAGCAAAGGTCAGCAGGGTCATGTGTGCTCAGTGCTCAGAGAGCTCTAGAGAACAAAGCATCCATGCTTAGCCTGGTAGTTGGCAACACTGGGCATCTTTTGACTGGCACCACTCCATTCTCTGCCCACGTTGTCACATGGCACTTTCCGAGGTTTGCCAATGTGTTTTGTGTCCAAATCTACACTTTTATCTCTAATAAAGGTAAAAACCCACCAGAGTAGGACACAGCCTGACCTTTCATGTCTTTATCTCTACTACTTCTAAAAATACCTTATTTTCAAATAATTCCTGGGAAGGCAGACATGAAATTAACTTTTTCTTGCTCCAATCCACTTTAAACCAACCCATATTGTGCCTAAAATTCATATAATTTCCAAATTAAAACAACAAATATTTTATGCTGTACAGAGATTGTCTATGCAAAGGAAGTCTTAAACTCCTCCACAAATAATTCTGATTGAAGACTCATCTCTTAAACAATGTATCTCAGATGGGATTACATGGGTCTGAATACCCTGGGACAAAGTTCCTCTCTATGTTTAGACTGAAGCTATGTTTGAAATGTAATGGGGAAGATACATAGTGTGGAACCAGAATGGTATTCCAGTACATGTAGGACAATTGAAAGGAAAACAAAACAGTGGATCAGTTGCCCTATGGAAATATAAACCTCAACTGGCATGCAAATTCTCCTGGCAGGTGGTAAGCCAGATAACAATGAACTTGAAGTAGAGTGGACAGAAACATAGAAGGATACATTTTTTATTATTGAAAAAAGTATGTCCTTACAAAGTAGAAACACCATTTGTTCTTAAAGAATAGCAAAAATCAGCCAGGCGTGGTAGCGCACGCCTTTAATCCCAGCACTCGGGAGGCAGAGCCAGGCGGATCTCTGTGAGTTCGAGGCCAGCCTGGGCTACCAAGTGAGTTCCAGGAAAGGCGCAAAGCTACACAGAAAAACCCTATCTCGAAAAAAACCAAAAAAAAAAAAAAAAGAATAACAAAAATCACAATATAACATGAGATTGAAAGGATTGAGGGAAAAAGTGAAATGAAATATATGTCTGAATTTTACCCTAAGCTAGAGAAGAGAAGTAAGATGAAAGTAAGATGTAAGATGAAAGATAAGTGAAAAAAATGGAGAGTTGTATATAGACCACATTTGCTTCATCTTTAGATGTGAGAGTATACAACATGAGCACAATGTCAGGGCTCAGCACGATATTCTATACAGACACTCCCTACTCTGCTGTGAACTATGAGAGGTAGAGCTGCCTGCCATGTACTTTGCAATTCCAATAACACTACATGGAGAATTTTGAATAGGTGGTTGAAAGAAGGAGGGAATGAATGAATCTAGTAAAAAACGTGAATTTGGAAATTATGGAGGATAGTATTCAATGACAAGATTTTTGAGAAAGCCTGGAAAATGTAGAAGACAGTTCCTCTTCAGAAAAAGGAAAGGGACAAAGATAAGTAGGTTATCCAATTTTGTAGCTGTTGGTTGAACATATTGACATCTATTTTCATTATAAAATAAAATGCATCACTACATATAGTGAATGATGGGTTGTTGGAGAGGGAATGTAAGGTTTGGAATACTTATAAAAGAGCTGGAAGGGGGAATTTACAGGAGGAAAGTTGTAGATTGGCTAGAAGTATTGGAAAAGCCTGGATGTGTTCTATGATCATAAAATATGCAAGAAAGATTAAGCAGCAGTGGTATTTTGCTAACAGCATTCATGATTCACACAGTTACTATTTTGTGGTTTGTATGGTATTTGCAATAGAAATGTTTCAGATATGATTATTACTTCAGAAAGTGACCAGAGTTCATATTTGTAGTCCATCACTATTAGTCAATCTGCAGCAAATGTGTCTTTGTTCAAATGATTATATTTCAAATCATTATCTTCCAGTACATTTTTCTTTCAATGAAGAAAAACCTTCAAAGAAATATCTAACTCCTGCAGAAATTATTACAAATATGAGCATATTGCTGTGCTGTGGCAACAGTTAGAGATACAACCAGTTCACAGGTCCTGAGTTTGCTTAGATCAAGAATTTCCAGAGCATGAACCCATGAGTTAAGACTGTAACCCACATATCGTAATTGTGTTCTGTTCATCTTTTTTTCCTCAGGTCTACTTATGATGAATCCATATGGAGTGAGGGTGCCTGAAGACACACTAACCATTGACAAATGTTCAGTAGTCCACTGCTCTTAGCATCCGTTCCCTGTATGTAGCCACTTTGTTTTTCTGAGCCTAGTGCACTGGAGGTGGATTCCTCCACATGAAGGTTCAGATTGCAACATGACTGACTGATTCTTGGCAACACTAGAATCAACATGTGATGAAATATTTATGATGTTAAGCAGCCTAGTTGAGCAAGTTCACACTTAAATCTATAAATTGATTTTATTAATGAAGACACATTTTTCTTCTTAAATTGTGTATAGAGAACATGTTAAAATTGCTGAGTATTTGTGTAGTCAATAAATTTTATTATTGTTCGTAAAAGAAATACTTTTTCTCTTAGAATTTATATTATTCTATGTTTCACTGCTTGAATGTCACACGTTATGTGGTACCACAGACTTGTTTATACATTATAACAAGGCAAAGCCTATTATGAAACACCAAGGCCCTGTATACAAGATTGCTTCATCTAAATTATTTTATTTAAAATAAGACTGTTTGGACATGCTCCAGGCAATAAATACATAGATGTCTGTTGAATAAAATAATTACTCATTGTTATAAGTCAGACACTGATTTAGAGGAAATGATGAGAGACAGTATACACCTTTTCAAACCTGAGAGTTAAAACAGGCACGGACAGGCAGGAGTAAATAAAACTGGGTGAATGCGCAATTCCAAAGCAAGGCCAAGGAACTCATCAAAAAATAAAGAACTATGCACTGGCTTTGTAGGGAAAAGGAATCAGTGCATCTCTGATCATCTTTGTCTGTTAGCATCACAGACAAAGCATACAGATGAAGAGGAGGGAGCAGATGGCAGAATACGCAGGATTTCTGAAGAATGGACCAGAAAGATCTATGGCAAAGGGCTGATGAGTTTGTATTCCATCTACATAAGGTAGGGAAGACACTTGGATAAAGATACAGAGGTGAAGAATAAGCAGAACACGCTTATAATCAGTCTTTATGTTTCGTATTGAGAACTTTGTGTTGTATCAACACCCTAAATTCTACAGGCAGATGATAATAGGTTGAATCTTAAATGTCTCCCAAGGGTCCTTTTGTGGAAAGTTTCAGTCAATATCTTGTGGCACCATGGGGAGCGGGCAGTCTGAATGGCAAATGGTTATAACTTTGAGAGGACTGTTCTTAGTCAGTATATCAAGAGCCCAGACTCTTTGTGTCTTACTCTTTGCTCCCTGGCCACTGCAAGCAAGGAGTCTTGTCTTGTCAAATGTTCCCACCAGGTTACTCTCACCACATACATCGGAAAATATGGCCAACTGACCATAATAGGAAATCCCTGAAACTATGAGGCAAAGTAAATCATCCTTCCTGTTAAGGTTTTTAACGTAGGTAACTGACCACAGTTACAGAAATTTAAGACAGAAATGAAATGGGACAGTATTCATGTTCCTGGGATATTTATATAAAGTGCTACAAACCTGGGCAACTTGAGATAAATTTCTTGTTTTATGATTCTAGAAGCTGTACCACTGAAGTCAGGGTGTTACTAGTTAGATCCTAGCTGAGCACTGTGGGTAACGCATTTCATGGCTCCCTCTTGACTTCTAATGGTTTGCCGACAAGCTTTGTCATTTGGGGGCTTACAGAAACATGACTTCAATTTCAGCCTTCCAATTGCCATAGAATTCTCCCTACATGAATGTCTGTGTTCAAATTTCTGTTCATAATAATATTAACCACATTAAATCATGAACTGAAATGCTCTCATTTATTAGGCCAAATTTATAAAGATTTTATTTCCATATGAGGTCCGCTGAGACACTAAAGACTAGGAGGATTTCAACATATCCTTTTGGAGAATATAGGTCAATCCCTCACAATATAAAAAGGAAGTGTAAAGTGAGTGTTGGGGGAAAATAATGAACTAGATCTTGATAACGATTTGAATTACAAATCATAGCAAGTAATCTCTTATGGAAGTAGAGAAATCAAAAAATACAGTTGATGAGAACAGACCCAGGGAAAGAATGTTCCCAAGGCATACAGAGAAATACATACGAAAGGAAGGTATCAGGAAGACTGAGATCAACCTAATGTAGACAGGACGAAAGTACTTAACAGAAAACAAAGGATTAGTGAGATATTGCAACATGGTAATAGTTTAAGAATTAATGGATCATCCATGGCCCTCCTAAAGACCAGTATAGCAGTAACATAATAATATCCAGGTGTTAGGACTTGTTCCCAGGCCTTTGACACCATGGGGAGGTATTGAAAAGTTAGGTTTCAGGGGATTTAAGTAAGGGAAGATTTTTATATGAGAAGATTTTAGGTCCTGGGGGCAGGTCCTTATTGACAGTGCTGGGGCCCTGGTCCACTCCCCCTCACTTTGTTCCTGGTCACCAAGAGGTAAACAGCTTGTTTCATTCGTGCTTACTGCGAGGATATGCTGAGGGGGTGTGGACTCAAATGCAAGGGCAAGCCAAGCAGCTGGAGGATGGAACTTTTATAAGCATGAGTCAAAAAAACTCTCTTTGTGAGATGTATAACACTGAGCAAAAGGAACAAATTGAGAGGTCTGAGGCCTTGACATATGATGGCATCAGGTTTTTTGTTTGTTTGTTTATCACAAGGATAAGTCTGGATCACTAGGAAGAATAGTAAAGGCTGGATAGTAGCTTTGAGGTTTCCTTGCCTGATTGCTACCCATCACAAGACGGGAGGAGGCTTCTGAGATGCAAGCAAAGACATCTGTTCCTTTTAGCCCATGTAGAAGGAACCAGAGCAGCTGGGATATATCCTGTTGCTGTCAGAGAACCAGCTACACTACTATTTCTAAGCTAAACATATATTGGAAACACTCCTCTTTGATGTTTCTGGATTTTTAACACACTGTAAACATTCCGTAAATGTTCTAAACCATGATATTTGTTATTTCCATTGTTTTCTCATGTAGTTCATATTGGCGTGAAACTCAACCTACAGCTGAGGCTGACCTTGAACTCCTAACTGTCTTGATTCCACTTCCCCCATGCTGGGATTAGAAGAGTGCACTAGGAAAGAAAGCTAACAGTTTAAAAACATCAAATGCATGTGAACAGAGAAGGCAATGACTGGAGTAGATACTCTGCTGTTACTTTAACCTATTTTATTCTTGGTAGTAATCTTTTTATATAATTCTTTCATTTGATACTCATTAAAATAGTTAATATTTCTTTATGTATCCAAAGTGAATAACATAAAAGACTATCTACAAAATGCGGGATTGTTGATGTATATTGATATAAACAAAAATGAGTGAAGCATGTTATATATATTAAATTTTAGCGTGCAGAAATTGAAATTCAATTTGGATTATTTTAAAAGTATTACACATTTTTCAGTATTAAAATTGTGCAGCCATGTGCATGGATTTGATTTAATTCAGTAATGTCAGTATATTTATGAAACTATATATATATATATATATATATATATATATATGCATGCAATAACAATTAATGAGAAAAGAGACCATGAATTTTAAGGAGAGCAGGAAGGGGTATATGGGAGGTCTTGTAGAGAGGAAAGAGAAGGAAAATGTATTATAATTTTATTATACTCTCAAAAACAAAAAACCTCAAAGTCTATAAATTCTCATAAATATTTAATAAATAAAAAACTTTTTAGTAAATGGGCCTTATTTAAAAAAATAATATATAATAGTGAAGCTAAAATATTCATAATAATAAATATGGCAAATAATAATTCTGGTTCTTTCACTAATACCATTAAATAGCATTCTGGATAAGCATGTTATATGTCATGGATTTTTAAATCTTCACTTTTCCAACAATTTATCACTAAATGAAGGCAATTCATATTTTCTTCAGATATTATGGATATTGCTACTAAAAATCAAATTGGAATTTATCAATTAAAATACTGGAAAGATACTTTAGAAAATCCAAGATAAACTACATAAGATTTAGTGTTCAATGCTGAGAACTTCTGTAGGCTCAGGACAAGCCCTGAGGGATACATGGAACTGTCACTGGGTGGCCATTATGAGAATCATTAATGTTTTAGCATAGCCTGTTTGTTTTCTTTTACATGCTTCTGCAAGTGTATATAAAACAAATCTTTAGAAATTGAAATATTATAAAAAATGAATAGGAAATACTAAATATAATTCTTTGATATATTACTAAAGCTTTTCCCAAAAGTTTCACTTGATATTACAAATTCCATTTTCATCAACACTTACATCTACCAAAAATTAGGATATATTAGAGATTCTGCGCTTAACAATACATCCTTTAACTTTGAGAAAATTGCTATGTAAATATGCTTGCCAATGTACAGGCTTCCTAGGGCTTTGAGGAAATATAAAGCTTATTTAGAAACAGAAATATCTATGATTAAGCATACTATCAAAAGGTTAAATTATATCTTTACACAAAAATCTAAAAACCACCTAGTTCAGGGTTTAGCAGTAAAAAACAATAGCTTGCCATCAAAGAGTTATTATGTATGCATTCAAAGGACTGTTAAAGTGGCGCTTCTCAAATATTCATGTGCTGAAAAATCACCTGGGGATGTGTTAACGCACAGGTCTGGAGTGCAGCCTGAGATTCTAAAGGTCTACCAGCCTCGAAAATAAAGCTGCATCTGCTAGCCTAAATGGAAGATTCCTTTTGTTTCTGGAAAACAATTTATAATAGTTATTCAAAATAAACTATTGCTTAAAAAACAGTCAAACTTAGCAAATGCCAAAAACTCTCAAGCTAAATCTGATACGTGAAAGGAAATATTTTAAAAAAAATGAAAAACATTAACAACTATTATGAAATGTGTTGAGCCATAATCAAAAGCAAGCACAGATACACTATAAAAAGAGACAAATCAGTTTGTATTTTTCAAAACTGAGTATGGAATCATAATTGCTCCCAAAGTACAAATATTATTATTCTATGTTTGTGTGCTTGACTTTCTGTTCTCTTCACAACAAAGTCAATTGAGTAAGAAGTCAGGTCTAAGGACAGACACAGAGGCAAAGTTTGGCCAGCATCACACCTCAGAGTCTGCCCTGGCTTGTCCACATGTATCCCCTAACCGCACTTCAAGAAAGACAAAGGGTCATCTTATGAAATCAGATTCACCTTTGGTGATTCAGTGGGTAAGTTGCTGAACACTGAATTTGGAAGAAAATGTTAATGTTGATGGAACCTCTATTGCTTTATTTTTTTTCTGGGATCCAGTAATGCATCATGTTCACTGCTGAGGTGAACAGAAATACCTTCCACACATTTGCAGGCTGTCATGGCTGCAAGTAGATGTATTTTATAGGAGACATAACAGGTCAAGTCCCCTTTTAACTCTACCTGGTGTAGGCAAGCGATGGATCTTGATGCTGTAAAATCATACGATCAAATTGATGCAAGATCAGATTGCTTTTCCAAGCTATGACGATCTAGGGTCAGTGATTTGTTTACCTCTAGAGAGAGGGAAATGACTGAATGAAAGAAAAGTTTTTTAAAAAAAGGAAAAAGGCAGAATCAATACTTATTGATAAGAAATTACTTACAAGACATCTTTGAGGGGGCATGGAATAGGGACGCATAAGAAAACAAATACTAGATAATAGACAAATACAAATGTTTCAAACACTGGGTCAAGCTTGTATAAAATTTTTTATAATGAAAAGAAACCTAGAAAATATTACTTCTCCTCCTTCAGTTACATGGCCCAAAAAAAAAAAGAATTCAGAAATAGAAGAAAATGCAGATCAATAAAACTCCTGTTTCTTCACACATACACACACACACACACACACACACACACACAAATATACAAGCTTAGACTACTGAAATATTATATAGTGTAGTGCCAAAATTATTTCATTATTTGTTTCCAATTTATAGATATGTGTAAATAATCTCTCTAACGTCATGATTTTTATCTGAATCTATCCTTATTATTATATTGGACTCATTTGACATTACACATATTTTAATATCCATTATATCAGTAGAAAGACTAAAGTATTGATTTTGTTGTGGTAACTACTTAATTTCTCGGTATGAGGTTTATGGAGCAGTTTTGTTTGAAACTTCAGAGATGTTACTTTCTCGTGGAAGATTAGAAAGTTTACAAAATAGAATAGAATCTGAAGCCTATCAAATATTTCACTTTGCTGTTTTAAATGTATTACTGACAATAAAAAGAGGTTGTTAGAAGTTAATATTGTGACATTCTAGATCAGGAAAGAAGAAAAATGAGATTTTGTATTAATTATCTGTATAGCAATTAATTCAAATCAATGAAAATGCCAAGATGATTGAAGTATTTGAACTGATGATTGAGGGACGTGATTGGAATAAAGAGCAAGCCATTGAGCCTGAGAATCAAGAATCAGGGTGTGCTGGATTGAAGTACTTGAGGACAAAAAGAAGTACTTCATTAGAAAATTATAAAGGGCTGAGCAGCTGATCCAAGAGCGAAAGTACTTGCTGCACAAGTGTGAAGACATCAGTTCTCATCCCCAGAGCCAAGGAAAGATCCAGATGTACCACACAAGTGTCTATAATCCCAATGATCCCATACGGAGGTAGAAGGCAGAGACAGGAGTGTAGCATGAATCTTAAAATGTTCTTATTAATAAGATTAAACCTGAGGCCAGTTATTGGGGTGAATGCTGGAAGATCAGAGAAGCAGAACAAGCCACAGCTACCTCACCTTGCCAGTTCCTCAGCTGATCCTGTTTCCTCAGACTGGAAGCCTCTGAGTCCTCATCCGAATGGGTCTCAGCTGAACTGCTGCTCAAAAGCCTAAAAGTTTAACCAGCCTCTAGTTCCTCATCCTCATGCCTTAAATATCTTTCTGCTTTCTGCCATCATTTCCTGGGATTAAAGGCGTGAGTGACCATGCCTGGCTGTTTCCAGTGTGGCCTTGAACTCACAAGAGATCCAGGCGGATCTCTGCCTCTGGAATGCTAGGATTAAAGGTGTGTGTGCCACTATTTTCTGGCCTCTATATCTAGTGGCTGTTATGTTCTCTGACCCCAGATAAGTTTATTAGGGTGCACAATATTTTGGGGAACACAATATCACCACACAGGAGGATCCCTGGAAGCTCATGGTTGCTTGTGCTTGACATGTACAGCAGAAAAACAGGAAATGGACTCTGCTCAAACAAGCTAGAAGCAGAAAACCAATTTCCATGTTGTCATTAAAATAAAAAAAACTATTCTCAACTCTAGATAACACATGTTACATATGTATATATGTACATATCTGTATATATAACATATGAATGTATGTTATATAGAGATATATAACATATATACCTATATATTTGTTCTCAACTATATCTACATATGCTCCCTCACTTAACCTCTCCATAAGAATGGAAGATGTTCAAGAAAGTGTTCTATTATAAGAATATTTTAATAGCTAGTAAAATGTTAGATGCAGACTAGTGTATGGCTGTCTCTGAATAAAAAAGTTAATGGACTGCACATGGTACGTGTGTAGTGTTCCACTAGAGACAATAGCTGGTTAGATTATGAAAGAATCAGAAATGAGAATGGACCAAAAATATACATTTCTAGGTAAATTGTAGAGACAAAAATGTATAAGTCCATTTTCTGAAATAGAAAATAATCATAAATCAACTGATTTTAAAACTTACTAAGTTATCATATTTGTATCCATTATATTCTCCTAACATTAAGAGAAATTTATTTATTAATTAGAAAAGATCACAAATATAGTGAGTTTGCAACCACCATAACATCTTTTATGTTTACACAGAATAAGGAAGAGGAATTTTTAATCATACAAACACAGGAACAGTCCTTTTTTCTTTTTTTATTAAGAAATTTTTTATTCATTTTACGTAACAATCACAGATTCCCCCTCTCTTCCCTCATCCCACCCTCTCCCAACCGAACCACAACCCACCCGCCACTCCCTCCTTCAAAAAGGTAGCATTCCCTCCTCCAAAAAGGTAAGGCTTCCCATGGGGAGTCAGCAGAACCTGGTACATTCAGTTGAGGCAGGTTCAAGCCCCTCTCCCTGCATCAAGGCCGTGCAAGGTGTCCTGCCACAGGTAATGGGCTCCAAAAATCCAGCTCATGCACCAGGGATGGATCATGGGGATAGGGAGAGACCTGGCGCTAGGGAAGTTCCCAGGAACCCACAAGGATGACCCCAGCTTAGACTACTAGCAATAGTGGAGAGGGTGCCTGAGTTGGCTTACCCCAGTAATCAGATCGGTGAATACCCTGTCATCATAGAGCCTTCATCTAGTGGCTGATAGAAGCAGATGCAGAGATCCACAGCCAAGCACCAGGCTGAGCTCCAGGAGTCCAGTCAAAGAGAAGGAAGAGAGATTCTATGAGCAAAGGCGTCAAGATTATGATGGGAAAACCTACAGAGAATAGTCTGTTTTTCATCCATACTAAAACTGTTATTCTTTAAATTTTGAAATGAAATAGCATACAATGAATATATACACTTCAGGTAATGCATTTTCTGATCACTTCTGAGAATCTCTCAGTATATAGTCTTCTGGATATTAGTTTTATTCTCCATATTATTTCTTTTCTTTTGCAATACTGAAACTCTTTGCAAAAGATTCTTAAGGTGAAGTTTTTCTAAACCACGTGTGCACTAAATCATTTCTCATTCTGACATGTCTGTTTCCCACACTTCATGTCATCATTTTTTTTTGTTCCTAAAATAGTAGGGTGCATCCTTAAAAGGAAGGTTTCTTTTTATCATAAAATTAGCCTTCATCCCCTATCTGAAGTGCTTGTAACTAGATTTCTAGTCTTATATTAGCTGAGCGAAAATTTTTTTATATGAAATCAAAATGATCTCTAATGAAAAATATGACTGTGAGTTATTTCCCTTTATATTATTTATGAATAAATCATCTAAGTTGGAAAATTTTTGCAAAGTAACTTTTTCTTAATTCCTTGAAAGCTTAATACAATGTATCTTGATCACATTCATCTCCTAGGCTCTATTCTTCACAAATCTACCCTCAACTCTCTACTCAACTTTGTATTTACTCTAGGCTGTCCTCTCTCTTGAAACCCATAGAGTTCAACTGGCATTGCCCAAATTCTCCTGGAAATGGGACTTGACCTAGAGCATGGTGACCTTACCAACTCACACTTCTGAAAAAAAAAACCCAGCTTATTCTTCTCTCAGCCAATATCATTTGCCATTAACTCCCCATACGATGTTGAAATTCTTGTCTGCCATGAGCTTGCACAGGTCTTGTGCATATTATCACAAGTGCAATCACCCCACTGTATCTAGAAAAACGTTTCACTGAAATAATCTACCATCATTCTTGCAATTTTTCCACCCTCTCTTTCACACAGATCCCTGAGCCTTTGGGGATAAGGCTTTATAGACACCCATTTAGGGCTGAGTACCCCACAATTTCTTATTCTCTGTAAAGTGATCAGCTGTGGGTCTTAGTATTAATGACTATGTACCTCAAAAAGAAGCTTATCTGATGAGAGTTGGCAGATACATTGATCTATGTGTATATCAATGAGAACTGGGGATCATTAATTCTATGTCCATTTAACAAAATAATAGTAAGATGTTCTGCCCTAGGCCCTATGACCTACCTAGTCAACGGCTCTTGATTCCATTAATGGTGCCAGGTAAGAGTTTCATTTTGTTCAGCAGATCTTTAATCCAATCAGAAAGTAGTTGGTCACCCGCATAATATTTTTGCCACTATAGCATCAGTAGGCATGTCTTGTTAGAAAAGTTGTTATAGTTGAGCATAGGTTCATAGCTGACTGAGACTAATGATTACTTTTCTTTTTCAGTATTGTGTTAACCAGTAGTGAAGAAAATTTTAGGTCAGTACTTGCTTGGTTTCTCCATTTCTCTAATTCAAGTCTGTAAAGTCTTGGCCCACTAGGGCCTTACTGTCAATACTGGAAGATATCCAAGAATGGTGGCAAGAGCCTGGAATGGGTGATTTCTTTTTAAGTTTGCAAAATTTTAACTCAGCCCAAAGAAATGACAATATTAGTGGAAGGGGATATGCTGCAAAGGTAATTATAGCTGAGATTGAATGTGTGGTTTGTCGAGTTTGTAAATAGAGATCCGAAGTAGCTATCATTGAGTGGAGAACTGGAAGAGGAGCAAAGGCTGTTATTAATGTCTTAAGATTTCTGTTAATCTAAGAAAGATAAAATGACTTTCTCTTTTAGGATCCATTTCCATTGAAGTAGAAATCAAAAATGAATCCCCATTTTTGCTCTTTGTCGTTCACTAATTTAGACACATATTTCTTGAGGGAAGATACTGTGTTTAATCCAAATTTGGCTTGCCACTCTCCCCTGTACATATTACAGTAATCATTTTCAAAAATGTAAGAAAAGGGTATTCAGAGAATCACAAATTCATGGTTTAAAGTGATGAATTAAAATTGCTTTCTCTACTTTTGAATTAGATTTTAATTTGTAATATCAAATTCACTTCAAGCAATGTTACATACTAGAAAAAACACTAAAATAAACACATTAAGTTTATAACCTACATGTATTTTCTACTTCAATGTTTCTGAGATAATCTATGTTATGCTCTGACTATATCTTTTGATAAGCTATTGCTAATATTTTATTAAGGAATGGAAAGATGACTTAGCAGTTAAGAGCACACATGTTTTTTAGAGAGATCCTCTATTTGGTTTCTTGCACCTATATAAGTCCACAGCCTCCTTTGTCCTCTGATGGTACCAGGCATATACATGATGTGCTTACACACATGTAAGAAAACATTCAAACATAAATATAAATTTTAATATATTTTAATTCATATGAAGATGAAAATATATCTGCTTTTAATGTTCATATACAACTAACCTGCAAAGGTATATTTACTTGAAATTTTAAGCTCATGAAATTAGTACTTAATAAAAAATAAAATATTTTCTATATAGACTTTTCATTAGCTACTTTTCCTATTCTTTCCCAACTGTAAGGCTCCCTACATACAAACAAAGCTGCTTTAAAGCTCCATGTAATTGTTCATTCTCTGCTCAGAATCAGCATCTGGTAGAGTTTTTGAGCTAAAGTAAATTATTAAGGGGATTATTATGACAAGTTATCTTGCATATTAATGGCAATAGTTGTTATATCCCCAAATTTGCATTAAACTAAGGTCTCTGGAGCTGAAAAATAATTCATGTTCTTTTTCTTGCATACTGGAAATATACTGCTCTGCAGCTGAGTGTGGACTGCCCCTACAAATTAAAACTGATGTTGAACAGGGTTGACTAACATTAATGACCTGCCTAGTATGTTCAATTAGAGATATTACTGCTTTGTATATTCCTACTTCCAGGGGGGTATATATTAAGCTGTATAAGAAAGGTGAATTGAGAAAGATTAAGTGAGTCTTCTCAAATGCAGAGGATTGTCAGTGCTGGGTCAAGGGCAAGCCTAAGATCCATGCCATGTTTCTCATTCAAGAAAAAGGGAAGCAGCTTACAATGTTTCCCATAAGAAATAGCATGTCTGACTGTTGGAGTCCAGCTTGTTGAAGGTTAGTCATTGCCTTTTTAGATTTGCATATTCAAATTCAAATTCAACTATCTACTGTGACCCAAATGAGGAAATACCAAGAAAAAGAAAAGGCAGATTGGATGTTAATCAAAAGTAAAATATATAAATTATCAACTATGAAATTGTTTCATGAATAGATAGTGAGTGAAGACAGCCATGATGACAGACAGTAAAATAAAGCAGTGATTCATCAAATGAAAACTACCCATGTGTGGTCCTGGGGCAGCCAGGACTAGAGACAAGCCCTTGAAAAGGTCAGGCTTTGTGCTGTACTAGGTGACTTGTACTGCACGATGCAGCAGCATCTGTAAGAAGGAGACAGTGCTGAGCTCAGAAGTGAGGGCAATGAAGTATGTGAGCAATAATTGGGCTCCAGAGATGTTTGATCACTTCAAGATCCACCCTTTGTATAGCAAAACAAAGTGGATTGGAAAACAGTTGAACGTGCATGTATGACCAAGTAGTACGTGGTGCTCGAACAACTTGTATGTGCAGACACAGGAATTCCTGTTCCTTTAATGTGAGCTCTATCAGCCAGGTCAGAAAATGAGAATGAGTCAAAAGAATGAGGCTGAGGCTCTTATCAAAATACTAATGGAGATAAAGATCTCAGAGCTATAGGTAGCTCCCAGCAAAAAAGAAAGAAAAGAAAAGAAAAAAAGATAGAGAGGTAGAGACTTGTAAGTGCAAAGATACACACACACACACACACACACACACACACACTAGTCCTAAATACCAGAGGAGGGAGAGGTGCTACCTGTAACCAAGCACAGCTTATCTAAGTTCAGGAGTATTATAACAAGACTATTATTGAGTTGAAGCTAAACAGCTAAATGAATGAGCTATGGTACAGCTGAAGAAAGTTATCAATGCAACAAAGTAGCTCCTGTAGCTAACAAAAGCATGTAGTGGGGCCTCTTGTCTCTGCAAAACTAGAGTATGACTGCTTCTTATTCTTGGCGCAGCCTCCAGGAATGTCTACTTGCTTACTGGAATTCTCTTTTCCCCAAAGGTTCACACTGCCTTTCCCTAACTCTATTCCAACATTATTCCCTCTTCCCACCCCTCCCCCTTCCCCTCCCCTCCCCTTCCTCCTCCCCTCCCTCCCCCTGCCCCTCTCTCTCCCTCCCTTTGTCTTTGGTTTTTCTAGTTAGGATTTCTCTGTGTAGTCTTGGCTGTCCTGGAACTCTGTAAACCAGGCTGGCCTTGAACTCACAGAGATCCTCCTGCCTCTGCCTCCTGAGTGTGGAGATTAAGGGCAAGTGCCACTACCACCCAGCTCAGCATTATTCTCTCTTTTTTTTTTTGTTTTTTTTTTTGTTGTTTTTTTTGAGACAGAGTTTCTCTGTGTAGCTTTGCGCCTTTCCTGGCCCAGGCTGGCCTCGAACTCAGATCCTGCTGGCTCTGCCTCCCGAGTGCTGGGATTAAAGGCGTGTGCCACCACCACCTGGCTTTATGGAAACTTTTTTTTTTTTTTAATGTACACCGTGTTCTCCCTGCATGTATCCTTGCAGGCCAGAAGAGGGCACCATATCTCATTATGGGTGGGTGTGAGCCACCATGTGGTTGCTGGGAATTGAACTCAGGACCTCTGGAAGAACAACCAGTGCTCTTAACCGCTGAGCCATCTCTCCAGCCCAGCATTATTCTCTTATTAGTCCCATTTCACCTGCCTCCATCCTAGCATTATTCTTTTATCAGTCTCCCTTCTTCTGATTAACAGGTGAAAAAATACAGACTCTTGTTGCACAGCAGTATAAACTGACAAAAACTACTAAATGTTCTATGCCAGACTTTGTTGGAAAAGATTTATAGGAATTTATCTACCTTAATCCTCAGTACAGCCCCAGGGAAAGATGGAGACTTACAAGTATTATCTTCATTTGATAAGTGAGCAAAGATGATTTTAACAACTATTTATATTAATGGTCCAGGTTTTATGTAAAGCTATCTATAACTAATGGTAACTTTGTGTTAGTAACATTTCCAGGAGACATCTCTACTTTCTTTCATTATTTGCAAAAATTGCTAGATGACCAATAAATTTTCAGTTAAACTGATCTATGAGATGTCCTTTGTTTAATTCATTCACAAACAGCCTACTGAAATGTGAGGCGATGATTTATTTGCCAAAGTACTTGCTGGTCAATAATGACCCAAGATTGGATGCATGAACACAAGAAAAACCTTCACTTTCCTGAAATTTCAGGGCTGGAGAGGCAGAGAGAAGAGGTATTCAGGTTTGCTGGTGAGCTCCAAATTTAGTAAAAGACACTATCTCAAAGACCAAAGTGCAGATTGATTCTAGAAACTACCAGATATTAATATCTTGCCTAAACAGACATGTGCACACACATATGTTAACATGTACACACACACACACACACACACATACACACACACACCTACAAAGTACCAACCCACAATAACACACTTAGCTTTTATGCAACATCTTTGAGGCATTTTATATACTTCTGCCTACATGAGAGCCTGTGGTACATAATTGGATGTCTGGAGGATGCATTCATACTGTGATATGTGGCCAATGGGGGACAAAATGCTCAATTTATGGGCTACATAAAAATATCACTTCCCCATTGGTTCACATGAAGTTCACCTTGTAGCTTGCTTATGCACAAATAGGAAAGCAAGTGCATTCTCTCTGGAATATCAAGGTGTTCTATTCTGAGAACAGCCAATTTGGTGCAGGTGGGCACTGAATTCGCTATTAACAATTGATTAGAAGGATATATTTCAGAATGTTTTTTCCCCAAGCAGAAAGAAAAGGCAATTTTAAACAGAAATCTCAGCTTCTATTATTATGTCTGATTCCATCATACTATTTTGCGAAATAGAACTATAATTCAAACCTGTAAGTTAATGGAATTTGACAGAAAGGTACACATCCCATTTTGCAAAAGAGCCTTGATTACTTTTGGTGCTTCCTTTTGGTAATAAAGCCTTGACAGCATCCATTTCTCAAAAGAACAGCTATATTATTTTCTGCTCAACTCTAAGTAGTTGCTTAACTTTAAAATAGTTACAAGTAAACAGAAATTTCTGTGCTGAAGAAAAAATAGTAGATACTAATTTCTCAGGCACTCTCTCCCAAGCTTCTGTCACTTAGGAAATTCAAAGTGACGAATAGGTGAAGTCTAAAACTTGGAATGCTTTAAGTTGTTTTACTTGTCATTTAGAGACAACATCAGTGAGGGTTCAGCTGGAAACAGTGGCATCTACTCAACTCAGGCAACCTGAAGAGACTTAATAGAGCTATTATTTGCCAAAGCTATTTTGCAGTTAAGATACAATGACTGGTGAATTGCTGAAGGCTGGTAACAGCAAGACTTTCCACTATCTTTAGGACAAAGAGGCAAAAATGAGACCAGCCAGAGGTAGATGGGGCCAGATACCTCCAGGGGAGGGAAAATGGAGTAACACTGCGAGAGAAGAGACTTCTTCATTGCTTCTTCTAGATATTTTGGTTGCTTCCGTTAGAAAAATGATCTAGAAACCTACTGCCGGAAGTCCTGTTAGTCAAACCCCCTAAAGTGCAGAACAGGATGGAGTGGTGCAGTAGTATGGCTCTGGAAGGAGATTTGGAAGACGCCCTTGCCTTCAGACAATCTTTTCAATTTTTTACGCTTGACTATGAAAGGATTCACATCTGAGCTAATGACTGGAATTTTCAAGAGTCATTCTTAGTTATATTTCAGAAGGGAAAGGCATTGTCTAGTTTGTACTGCTGAAGTATTTTAATAATGTAAGAAACACGAGAAGAGTATTAAGTTTACAGTCTAAGGAAACTAAGGTAGATCTTAAAAGATCAACAAGCCATTTATCCTTGAACCTCTATGAACTGAAAAACTGATAGAATACAAATATACTGTGGTTGCCAAAATGTCATTAGTTATTGATTCTATTTTTATTCACTTATTCTTTTACTTTTTGAGTCAATGTATACAACAATAATATGGGGAATCAGCAACACTGTTAGTAAATCTATAACATGAAGAACTCTTATACCATTGTATACAAATCAACTCATAATTATTTATATAAGCACACAGTCCTATCTGTATCTTTGAAACTATGACCTAGTTAGAAAATTCAAGAAATTTTATGAAGACATAAATGTATATAAACCAGTATCTGTGTGATGGGATAAGTTACCCAGGATTTGCAAATCAAAGTTAGAATCCCTTTTGAGTTGGGTAAAATGATCATTAAGTAGATGATTTGATAAATTTATATGACATATATCGGTCAGTGATTTGCCAACTTTTATCTTCATGTCCAGAATGCTAATACATGTCAATTACTTTTAGAAAAATTGTTTTAAATATAAAGGCACCTAGAAGGCTGGCTCTCATATTGTTCTCTACCCTATGTTTTCATTGTATGAATTATGAAGCAGTAGACAGAGCTCCACTCAACTGAGCAGAATATTGCCAAGCGAAGCGACATGAGATGTATGTAGAAAATATTGTGAAGAGGTACAGAATACAGATGAAGTTTCACATCTTGTTCTGAGATGGCAGAGATGATCTGTACTATGCACGTAACAACTGAAGCAGTCACTGATGCATGGATGCATCTCTGTTTGTTCAGCTTTCATCTACTGAAGTACATTTGGATCATGTTCTTGTTTGGCATTTTATTAGCAGGAGGAGTGGTACACTGGTTTGAAGAATACAGTACAGAGTTTCTTTAATTTTTTTTTCGACATTTCTCATTGTATTGGATCATGTCAAGTAAGCATGTACCACTGTGCAAAGTATACTGAATTTTCTTCAGGTAGCTCAAAACAAATTAATTCTTTGTCCACACATCTTAAAGCACTAATTCCCTGTACAGCCCAGCAAATTTAGAGCTGTACCTGTTCAGCATTTAAAGGTAAGGTAGTGCACCATAAACACCTGTTAAAGTTTACAGCCATCTGTTTCCCCAAGAAATTTAAATTCTAATAATACAGAATTAACAGATGGGGAAGAGCTGTAACCTCCGCTCTAAAGTAGGCAACCTTTGAATTAAGATAGTGTCATTTTGATAGTAATTGTTTACAATGGCCACAGGGACACAGTTAAATAATGATGGTCCATAAGTGATAGTCTTTGATGTTGTACTATTCCACGGGTAGTCTGGAATGTGGAACACTTCTTGATGATTTCTATGTCTCCATGGTAAGGTGAATCTTTCTCCTCCCCCCATGGCACAAAATAATTGAAACATAATGAAATGTGGCTCAGTATAAAATAGTCTTGAGCGAGATGAAAAAGTTGCTTTTGAGACTGTAAATGGCAATGTTTTAAAAAAGAAATTAAACTTAGTTGTAACCCATTTGCATAAAATTAACTATCAAAATTAGATGCTGAAAGGAAGTATATGACAAACTGTATAAACTTTCAGAAATGGTTTCTTTTAATAGTCACAAGTAACAGTGAAGACTCTTGGTAAAAGAGGTCTCAAACAGGACAAAAAAGGGAATTAAATTATTTCTAATGTCCAGTGTTTTGTTTTGTTTTTAAAGAATTAATATGTTTTGTGCTGTTTTCTTTCACTGATCATAAAAGTAATGTCTGCACAATATAAATAATTCAAAGCACACAGAGTGCTTGGAGTGGAAAGTGCAAGGTAACCACGATTTCACGCTCCACAAACTTGAGGAACAAACATCAATAAATCTTTTATTTTTCGATTAATGACTCGAGAATCCACATGTCAGTTTTGTAAAGAGTCCAGCACATACCTCATATGAAGCTGGCTCCAGACTGCTCATGACTGATAGGAAATGATAGAAACTAAGTAACCAGTTTCATGAATAGTCCCTGCCTTGTGGAGGGGACTGAAGTCCATACCCAGTGTGCTGATGAAATGCTTCTTACATTACAAGGTGCCTCTGTTGACATCATACTCTCCATTGCATAACTAAAGGGAACCATCTGTAGTGAGAAATAGTCAGTGTTGTGCATTTCTGCATTGTTATGTTGAGCTGATGACCTCTGGATAGCCTATAGATTGAAGCAGACCTTTACAAATAAGTCATACATCATTTTAATAAGGGATATGTGTGTGTTGTGTTGTGTTGTGTTTGTGTGTGTGTGGGGGTGTGTTCTATAAGTGAAAGATGATTCCTGCTTCAATATCAACTCCTTTGCAACCTTTGTTCACTTTATTTTCCCCAGATACTTTGCCTTACGCCCAACAAAGTTCTTGTATTTAAGCTAAGACTACATATAAACCCAGGTTCTTATCACTTTATATTTCTCATTTGCATGTTATGTGGTGATCTACATATTAATAAATTTGTATAGTCTTCTCATATTGATTTGGTTTTTTTAAGTCACCTCGACTAGGATCTAGCTGGAGAACATTAGGCAAGTAGAGAAACAATGATGTTTTTTCCCCTCATTTACCAGTTATGGAAACAAAGCCATTCCCAAACAAGCCAAATAAGCAAACACACAAGCTAAAAGCCATGCATTCACTTTTGTTTTGTTGTTTTTTTTCTTCGTATGTGTGTGTGTGTGTGTGTGTGTGTGTGTGTTAATCTAGAGGAGTCACTGGACACCAAAATTTGGTTGAGACAGAAAAATAGGTAGATTTCAAAGCTTTACAGTGGATAGCAGGAATGATTTAGCATGTGTCCCGTAAGAGCGGTTGCTGTGGACAACTTCAGTAGACTAGCTAGAAGCAGAGTACCCATTGGGTAAGTGTGCTTGGTTTTCTCTGGTTGCTACTAAGCTGGCAATGGCCATGAAACCAGGATGAGCTGGCAGTTGGACCAAGTTCTAGTCCTTTGGTGTTAATTGTTACAGGGTCAAGGGGCAGCCTCCTGAATGCTGTCTCAGAGACTTGTGGGTCAGATTTCTATTTTTATATATGTCCTGGCAACTATTCATGTTTATGCTGAGTCTCTTATTAAAATCGCTATATATTTATCATCTTCAACAGTGCAAAGGTCTTTGATCAGCTATTGTGTTCTATAGTTCCCACACCCTTTAGAAGTGTTAAGTACCTTGGGTGGAGTCACCAGCAGGCTCTTCTCCTCTCTAGAGGCTCTGTGGAAAATCTATTTTCAGCTCCTTCGGTGTTTTGGTAGAATTCTGTAGTTGGAGCTTGTGGGATCAAGGGACTCATGTTCCAGCTCAGGATAAATGAAGACTCGCTTGCTCCTTCTAGAAGTTGCCAGCTTTCTAGTTTCTTGGAACTGTTCCTTCATTTTCAAAGCCAGGAAAAGTATTATTTCTAAGCTTAAGATGCCCTGATCGCAAGAGAAATCTAACAAATATGCATTCGAGGATTCTATGCTTCTCAGATAATTGACATGTGGGTGTGAATAACTGTGTAGTGAGGTGAGAAGGTGCTAGAGGCAGAGGAAAGTGCACAGAGGCAAAGAAGAGCAGACTGTAATTTAAAAATGAAAAGCCAAAACCAGGGGGTGTGGCCGGAATTTAACACATGTCCCTCCAGTTGGTGGCGCTGTTTGGGTAGATTGAGGGAGGTGTGCCCTTTCTGGGGGAAGTCCATCACTTGGGAACTAGCTTTAAGAGTTTAAAGAATCATGACACTATACTTAGTGCTGTATGCCTAATGTTCGCAGTCCAACATGTGGGCTCTCAGCCCGGTGCCTTGGTTGCCATACCAGACACTTCACCGTGATAGTGATGGACTCTGATCTCTCTAATTATTTTGTTCAAATAAACCCTTCCCTCTATATGTTGTCTTTGTCATAGTATTTCATCGCAGTCATAGAAAAGCAACTAATACAGCATCTTAGAAAAGGACGATAATAATTGTATTATCCTGCTGAGGATTTACAGATATATTTAAAAAAGGTTGTTTTTGCATCTTTTGCCAAATAATTTCCATAACTACCACTAACAAATAAAAAAGACATTGGTTTGAATATGTGAAATTTTAAAATATGTAAGAATGAATTCAAGTTCTGTTTCCGCCATTCCCTAGTTTAATGACCTTGGGCAATATTTAACTTGATACATCTCCAGATTATAATTTGTAAACTAGAGACAAATACAATTTGCATGTATGTTGTGAGTATTAAATGGAAAATGGTATTTTTAATTATTTGGAAAGGAATCCAAAACATTGTCAACAATTACATTTCCTTTGTACATCAAGTACATCATATCCAGTTCCAGATCTAAGTATCCAGAGAGATTGATTAACACAGTAGATCAACCCGACAAGGATAAAGGCCATGTTGCTACTCAGCTGGACATGCAAGTGTAATTGTCAAGTTAACTACCAGCGGAGGCCACTTCAATTTGCACAGGGAGGCATCTAAATCATGTTTAAGGTATTGGCATCCTTCCACTGCAAGCTATCACTTATCCATACTAAATTAGATGCATAGCATGCAGACCATTTGAATTACAATAGATTATTTGTTTATTTATTATCTAGTTTGCATTTAGGGTTAAGTTAATTATTTCCTCCAACTGACTATTAATATTTCATACAAATATACTCAGAGTGTTGGTTTCTGGTTTCATAACCTTTACAAAATAATCAGAGTAAGAATAAATGGCAATAGTTTCTATATCTTATGTGTAATGACAATATCCCCAGGGTTTAAAACCTGCTTGAACATTGCCAAAACTTCCTAGTTGGAAATGCTATTCGTTTTTTTTCTTTTAGGAATAAGATACTAAGCAAATTATAATTTATCTTTAAGGAAATTCAGAGGAGAAATTTGAATTTTCGAAGAAAATTGTAGTTGGAGTTTCTATCTCTGTTTCCCTCCCCTGTCACTCTCTCTGCTATACTGGCAGAATTAGATGTCCAGTCGGTTCATATAGAATTATTTAGAAGCAATCCAAAAAAAAAAAAAGTTCCTGTGGTAATTCTTTAGACATTCATTTGCATACATGTCTATCCCAAATCCCAATGAGCCCATGAAATGTTAACTCTATCCTGGCATGATAGCAATAGTGGTTCTCACATTGTCATGAGTAACATGTAAGATAACAGGTAAAAAACATGCAGCACAGTATCTGGTCAGCCCAAAGCAGTATAAATTTACCATACGTTGGTTTCATTATGTATAATCATTTCTTCTGTTTGAAACATTTTAGCTGATTGGTTATAGGCAAGGGGGCCCCCCAGGACAAAGTACTGTTGTGCCCAAGCTTCTGCCTGCAAGCGTCTGCACATTGGTTTTCTATTACAGAACATTTTATTCTATATTCTAGAGAGTTGCCATAGAAAATCACCTCCCCAAATGCTCAATGACTAGAGCTTCTGAACTGTTTGTGATGTCACTAAAGTTAACATACGATTAAAACTCCCAACTTCTTTAATTCTACATGCCTGGATGATGAAAACTATGAATATCATATCAATTGCTTTGGGTCCTTTATACTATCACACTGCGTTTCCAAGTCATAGGCTTCCTAATTGTAGCATGTACATAATTTAATGCTTCACATTTCAAAGGGGATTATATAAGATATATAATACACATTATTTATACCTCAATTAAGAATTTTTCCTTTTCTGAAGACTTCGTGAACAGTACTAGTCATACTTATCTTTAAAACTATTATGTCAGGCAGCGGTGGCACATGGCTTTAATGCCAGCACTCAGGAGGCAGAGGCAGGTGGATCTCCAAATTCAAGGCCAACCTGGTCTACAGAGCAAGTTCCAGGACAGCCAGGGATATACAGAGAAACCCTATGTCAAAAAGCCAACCAACCAAACAAACAAACAAACAAACAAAAAACTACTAAATAACATTTATTTCTGTGTGTTTGAACCAATTACTGTGAAATTGCTATTTCCCAAGTCTTATAATTTAGTTTTACTTTTTACCTTATTCTTTAGCCTGATGCAGTTCATTAGTAATATTACATTTAGAGATCTCTTAAAATTGCATTTAATCTGTGATTTCCTCCAAGATATCATGTATTATTCACAATAAATGTATATTACTTATAGTATTCACACATATAATAAAAGTATTTTATCATAGTTAAGCTATGTAGTTTTAAACTTTAATAATCATTATCTATAACTGAAATTTCTATTACTGGTGTTGGGGATCTAATGTAGGTTTTTTGGGTTTTTTTGTTTTTTGTTTTTTTTCTTTTTCTTTTTCTTTTTTTGTTTTTTTTTTTGAGACAGGTTTTCTCTGTGTAGTTTTGGTGCCTATCATGGATCTCGCTCTGTAGACCAGGCTGGCATTAAAGGCTTGCACCACCACCGCCCAGCTTAATGTAGGTCTTTATATGTGATAAACACATATTCTATAACTGAGATAGGTTGCCACACCTTTCCTAAGTCTTTGGTGATGCAATTTCTACATCTGCACAATGAAATCAAACTAGCATTCTTTAGATTTCTTAATGAAGTAAATGATTTAGCATGTTAATGTTATCTTTTGTTTTCAAAATAAAATTATAGTGCTATCGTAATAAAAGCAACATGATACTGGCAAAAAAATGGGCCCATAGATCAACAGAATAGAATAGAGGTCCCAGATATACGTCCATAAATCTACAGGTCCCTGAGTTTTTACAAAGGTGTCAAAAACAAAGTTTGGATAAAGGACAGCAACTTCCAGAAATAGTGCTTGGAAACCTGGATCAACATACAGAAGACTGAAACTCGATCCCTATCTTTCACCTTGTACAAAATTCAACTCCAAATGGATCAAGACTTTAGTCTAAGAATGAGAGTCTAAAACTACTTTAGGGAAAAATACGAATTACACTTCATCATGCAGATATTAGGTGACTGTTTTCTAAATAGAGTCCCAGATAACAAGAAAATTAAAAGGTTCTGTACAAAACCCTGAATAATCAATCAAGTGAAGTGGCAGCCCTATGAATGAGAAAATACCTTCACTACCTACTCATCTGATAGAGGATTACTGTCTAGAAGATAGTGTTAACCCCAACAATGAGAATAAGACCACAACCACAATTGAGCTAAATTTGAAGCAAGCCTGATTTGTTTTATTGGGGTGCACCCAAGAGTTGGCCAATGACTGTCTCCTAAATCAGATTAAAAAGAGAGTCCCAAATCCATCTCCCTGGGCTCCTTCCAAGGAGAAAAATCAAGAGTAGTTTTACAGAAGGGAGACAATGGAGAAATAAGGAAATGTAGCTAGAGTTTTCCTGCCGGGCCCACAGTCAGGATAAATCTCTCTCACCCGCCAGTCCCACAGCCGCTCAGACCCAACCAAGTAAACACAGAAACTTATATTGTTTACAAACTGTATGGCCGTGGCAGGCTTCTTGCTAACTGTTCTTATATCTTAAATTAATCCATTTCTATAAATCTATACCTTGCCACATTGTTTGTGGCTTACCGGCATCTTCACATGCTGTTTGTCATGGCGGCGGCTGGCAGTGTCTCCTCAGCCTTCT